>VZTH01015354.1:30306-62825 GCA_013397815.1 Aleadryas rufinucha | reverse complement strand
AGGTGTCTTTTACACTGATACAGACCTGAAGTCACCCGATCTCTGCCTGGTTTTGCAGCAGCGGGGCAGGTTTTCGTGCTGGGCAGGTATTTGGGATGTACCCGGCGTGCAGCCAGGGGTAGTCATTCGGATTTAACCTCTATTTACACAGGGGCTTCCTTTAATCTCCCTGATAAAAGAGAATGGGAGCAAACCGCATCTTTATGGAATAGTTCAGTGCTTGGTTTGGTATTGATAGTTCAGTGCTTGGTTTGGTATTGGAAATGTGCCATCTCCCCCAGGATGATGTCTCCCAGTGAGGCAGAGTATATTCCATCCCAGGGGGATGGAATTGCTGGCATTAGGGGTTTGCTCCTCTTACTATCCAGGATTCCCATCATTCCATGCCCAATTAGCAAAGTTAACTCTCAGCAATGTGACCTTACTGGCATGTGAGGAGCACGGCTTGTGATTGTCCTACAAGAGAGGGACATCACGGGAACCATGGAATCATGGATTGGCTTGAGTTGGAAGGGACCTTCCAGTTCATCTCATCTCATCCCCTGCCCTGTGCAGGGACACCTTCCACTATCCCAGGCTGCTCCAAGCCCCATCCAACCTGGCCTTGGACACTGCCAGGGATCCAGGGGCAGCCACAGCTTCTCTGGGCACCCTGTGCCAGGGCCTCTCCTCCCTCCCAGGGGGGAATTTTTTCCAAATACCCCACCTCTCCCTGCCCTCTGGCAGTGGGAAGCCATTCCCTGTGTCCTGTCACTCCAGGCCCTTGTCCAAAGTCCTTTTCCAGCTCTCCTGGAGCCCTGTTAGGCCCTGGAAGGGGCTTTCAGGTCTCCCTGGAGCCCTCTCTTCTCCAGGCTGAACAGCTGCAGCGCTCCCAGCCTGGCCCCAGAGCAGAGGGGAGCTCAGGGTTAGGCAGGGAAGTGGGGACAGAGTGCCTGACACAGCACAGAGTCAGGCAGGCGCTATCTAAGCTCCCAGACTGTAAATACTCCTGGAGTGCTGTACGCCTGCCCACTGGGTTGGAGACCCGGAGGCGCCTGCGTGGATTGGAGCCGTGGGCGTTGGAGTTGGCACTGAGTGCCCTGGCCATTCTCCCTGCACACCACCAGCAGCTCAGAGCATCTGCTGGGAGCTCTGACCCCACCTTGAGAGAGGCTTTCATTGCTCACTGGCACGTTGCTGCTCCACTTTTCAAACTGCCAACCTGTAAACTTGTGAGCTAATAAAAGAAACTCCTTTAATTTTCAGAAATACCACTAGAGAGTAGAGATGTCTCGTCTAGGAAAACTAGGCCTTTCCCTCAGGGTTCAGGGGAGATGGCAGATGAGCAGCTGGTCATCAAAGAGGAGTGACTGATGTGTCCCAGCAGAGAAAGTGCTGAGCAATCACAGTGTCATCAGGCTGGTAGTGTCAGGGTGGTTTTGCAGCCCACGTCCCACCCTGGAGCCTCCAGGAGTGGGCCAAGTTTTGCTCATGACTTTATTTCCTTCAAGTGGCAATTGCCCTAGGAAAATCCCAGAGGAGATTCAACAGAGTCAACACAGTCATTTCGTAATGTGGGAGTCTGATGTCACTGTGAGGTGGAGGAGTTTCACCCAGGGTGATGCTCACCCAGGGATGAGGCAGGGCTGGACTCAGTTGCTGGGGACAGGGAGGACATGTCCAGAGCACAGAGAAACCCCACTGGAACCAGGAGCAGGTTTCTCTTAGGATGGCTTTGGTCATCACAGGGCTGCACGTGCTGCCAGGAGAAGGGCCCTGGCACTCTGTGCACCATAGGGCCTCATGTCCCTGGGGTCAGCTCCACACAGTCAGTTCAGATGACCCTGCTGTGACCAGAGCAGCCCAGAGCAGGGCATGGATGTAAAGCAGTGCTGGCTCTCTGGATCCACCTACAAAGGATTCAGGGCTGAGTGTCTATCGAGGGGGTGGCACCTCCTGTGCCCCCAGCCCTGCTCGGCTCCTGCTCTGTCACTGCTCCGCTTCCTCACTCCAGAGGGGCTTTGGGAAGGGGACACAGTTGTCTGTGCACCGATGGAGAGTGGGTCTTTACATCCCTCATTTATCACTTCTCTGCTCAGGTGCAGCCCTCTGATGGGGCAGAGCAGGACCCACTCCAGGCTGGCACCAAACCTGGCACCAACCCCTCCCCAAGAAGCTCTGGCCCCCAAACACTGAGCACTGTGCCAGGGGCCTGGGCAGCTCACCCAGGGCAGCTTCCAGCTGTCAACAAGGAAGAAGCCTGTTTGGAAACATTCTGGAAATAAAGGTAAGAAGAAAACTGTTAAAATGAGAATATATGTTGCAAAAAAATCATCCAGGTATAGTCAAATGCAGCTTTTGCTTCATGCCATTTCTTTTATCCCATATGAAAAGAAATCATTTCTCCCAGCACTGGCAGGTTAATGAGTGACCCACAGAGACCAGTACACAAGTGGGGTCTCCCTGTGGCAGGAGCCAGCAGTTGGTGACAGCAGGGACAGCCAAGGGCACGCAGCCAGCCAGCACCAGCCAGGCAGGATCCTACCCTGCACTGGGCAGGGGGTTGAAGTTTCAATCTAATCTAAATCTTTTATTGGGTTTCTTAAAAGGCAGAAAATATTTCCTCATCTGCCTCACTGGGCTCCCCAGATTTAAATGAGCTCTGAGGAGTGGGTTCTGTAAAGCCAAGGCCGACCCCTCGGGAAGGGGCTGAGCTCCCACCGTGGGGCTGGGGCAGGACAGCCCTCACGTCCTCCCACAGCCGTGGGCAGCTCAGCAGAGGCTGAGGTCATTGCTCCCGTTCTCCTTATATCTAAAACCTCACCAGGGCCTGGTGCAATGTCAGCTCCTGGGCGAGTGAACCACCCCCAGGCAATGGCAGGAGGAACCTCTGTGGCATGAGGTTGTGAAGGATGAGATGATGATGTTGGCAGTCCAGGGGGTCCAAGTCCCAGGACACGAGTTCCTTGGAGAACAAAATCTTTTTCTATAGGAGTAGAGCCTGCCCTCGGATCTTAGAGGAAGCAGGTGGGGTTTGTTCTTTCCAAAGTCCTCTCCCACAGAGGATCACCTATGTCTAACATCACAGGTAATAGGCATGCAGTGAAAACTATCATCTCTCTTTGCGTCGTGGAGCAAGACTTCAAAATCTGTTGGGTTTATACTGTTATCAAATTCTCTGTGTGTTCCTCAGGAGAACTTGCAGGTCTGGCCAGCAGATCAAGGAATGAGTATCACCTTTTTATTTTTGAAAAGTATGAAGAGCCCACCTGCTTCCACTTCCCAGGGCCCATGCACACCTTTACTGCCTTCTTTGCTCACCTCCAAGTAATGCTGTATCACTCTCATTCCTGCCCTGCCGAGTGCTGCTCCTTAGTGAATTATTGCTGCATTATTCCGGCACTCTTCCTCCCAGGATGGGGCCTATTCCCAGCATTAATCTTTAACTCTGCTCTCCTGCAGCTTAAATCTGAAAAATATTCTGAGTGGCTGCCTCAGGTTCTTTTTGAAATCCTGCCTCAGGATGTTAAGATTTAGTAACACAGATTCTAACCTTAAAATAGCAGCACAAAATGTTCTATTTACTCACAAAATGAATGCCAAGTATGCAGCATCCCTCACCAGAGCGGGGGAGTGGGGGGACTGTACTGATAATATCTGACAGACAAAGGAATTTGGTGGAAAAAACCGATCTGGTGTCCTTCCTCCGGCGGGCCGCAGCCCTGGACAGCATTCCTGGTCCTGGGAAAGGTGCTGTTGCTTCCAGCTCCCCTTCTCCTGTCCCTCTGAAAGCTGGATGCACTCTAATACTTCTTACTTTTAAGAGAAATGGTCTTAGGCTCCATGTGAGGTTGAACCCTGAGCGCTGTGAGCCTGAGCTCTACCCAAGCCAGCTCCTGCGTGTACTGCTTGGTCCATCTAGTGTTGGCTGAGGCTGGGACGGCATTCCAGCTGTATCAGTGTGCACACAGCATTCCCACTCCCTGAGCAGCACCTGGTCAGGCACTGCCACACTGCAGGGCCCGTGGCCGTGCTCGGGAGTCACCAGGCACGGCCACGTCCCGCAGGTCCCAGTCGCTCAGCTCTGGTGGGGCCAGCAAAAACCCCAAAATGTGACAAAAGCACTCCCCGCCTTTGGAACTGCCAGTCCCACACCTCTCCTGTGTCCTCCCAGGAGGCTGGGTGACATGTTGCTGCCATGGTGTGACCCTGCAGAATGTCTGTGCTGAGTTTTTCCTGGGTTATAAACCACGGCCGTGCTGTTGCAGTGACATCCCACTCCTGCTGTGCTGACAGTACAGGTGCACCTGGTGTGGCACAGCCCCTGCTCCTCCTCAGAGCTGGTTTGATGTCTTTTCTCCCGCTCACAGGCAGCAGCATGAACCTGAAGAAGTACCTGGTCCGGGCGCTGCATCGCCTGCAGAAGGGCCCTGGTTACACTTACAAGGAGCTGCTGGTCTGGTACTGCGACAACACCAACACCCACGGCCCCAAGCGCATCATCAAGGAGGGGCCAAAGAAGAAATTAATCTGGTTCTTCCTAACACTGCTCTTTGCATCCCTGGTGTTCTGGCAGTGGGGGATCCTCATCAACACCTACCTCTCCTACAACGTCACCTCGTCTCTCTCCATTGGCTTTAAGACCATGAAGTTCCCCGCAGTCACCGTCTGCAATGCCAACCCTTTCAAGTAAGTTTTTCTTCTCCCAGTTTCTCCATGTGTGCTCTAACCCCTCAGAAACATTGCCAGTGTGCCGTTCCTGCCTCAGACATCACGTTAGGAGCATCAATGGACTCACCAAGTGGCACTAAAAACCAAATAAAGAACAATATGAAGATTAATGGCTCAGGGTCAGAGGAGAGTTCATCTGCCTGCGAGTTCTTCAGGGGCTCCTTCCACTATCCCAGGCTGCTCCAAGCCCTGTCCAACCTGGCCTTGGACACTTCCAGGGATCCAGGGGCAGCCACAGCTTCTCTGGGCAGCCTGTGCCAGGACCTCCCCATGCTCACAGGGAAGAGTTTCTTCCTAACACAGTTTCTGCACCATATCAGTCAGTCTAATGAAGGTTTTTGCCTCCCTGCAAACTTTTCTCAGCTCATAAAAAAACCAAATTCAGCTCACCTTTCCCAGCCAGAATCAGTCTTTCCATCTTTCCCCACAATTCCTTTCCTTCCCCTTCCTTGCTGTGAACATTCTTCTCATTGCTCACACTCCAGTCACTAAGAGCTGGTTCCACAGTCCTCTCTGCCAGGAACCACAGAGATAGAACTGAATCGTGATTTCAAAGGAGTCACTGATTTTCATTAGAGTTGCTTTGAATTTATAGTTGCTTTAAATTCATATCCATCCAATAGTGTAGCCCAAGGCAAGACACTCTCAGCCAACACAAGAATTGCTTAGGGGCAGTTTTTCCTCCACTTGCTAGAGATGTTTTGTGTAAACTGTAGAGAATTACTGAACTAGAACCAACGTGGCCCCAAGCTGGCATGTTCATCCCTGCAGTACTCCCTCTTTATCCTTCCACTGCCCTTCTGCCCAGCTGCAGCCTGCTGGGACGCCAGTGTCCGAGCTGGCTGTGCTCTGCATGGAAACTCCTGTTGTCCTCCAGTAAATCCTAGGCAGCAGTCTGAGGTCCCCAGGAAGGTCCAAGCCAGTGGCAGGTGAGCTGCCATGTGTCCCCAGCACCATGACACTGCCTGATCACAGCGCCCTGTCCCGCAGGTACTCGGAGGTGAAGCACCTGCTGAAAGAGCTGGACAGGCTCATTGAGGCGGCGCTGGAGAGGATCCTGCAGCCCACGCCAGGGAATGGCAGCGAGAACGTGTCCCCACCGCTCGACTTGGAGCTCTGGAACCAGATCCCCCTGGTCCTCATCGACGAGCACGACAAAGACAATCCCATCATCCTGGATATCTTTGAGACCAACCAGACTTCTGGGGGCAATGACCTCCCCATGCTCAACGAAACCGCCGGGGGCAACGAAACCTACGCGAGCAATGACATTGCTGGGGGCAACCAGAGCTCTGTGGACAATGTAACCATGGGCAATGAAACCACTGCGGGGAACCAAACCACTGCTCCACCCACCCCAGCCAACACCACGTCAGAAGAGAAGAAGTACAAGCTGGCAGTGAAGCTGGTGAGAGGGGGTCCCACAGTGGCAGTGGGCAGGGATGAGGGGTGGGTGCCTCAGCAAGGATGCCACAGGGAGATCCGTGTCTCTTCCCCACCAGCTGCCCATGGCCAGTCTGCCCTGGGGCTCTGGTCTGGCTGTGCCCAGACCCAGCCCCTGCTGCGGGCTGAGCCCAGGGCAGAGCCAGGGCAGGGGTGTTCCATGCAGGCTCCCAGACACCTTCACCCCTTCCTTGGGTCAGGCACCCAAAATGCTAGGGAGAGGCTGTGGCTGCTGGCCCCATCCCTTCCTGCTGCAGTCCACAGTGCAGAGGCACAGGGTGGTCTTGCAACCCCTCACCCCTGCTCCCATGGAGGCTCCAAGGACCCTGCCTGAGCAGACCTCGGGAGCTGGGACAACTCCAGCCTTAAAGAATTGGCCCAAGTGTGACATTTTCTGTTAGCCTGTGGAGGTCACCCTGATGTATAACCTGCCCAGCTGGGAAATGTCCCTGGGGAAGGACCCTGCAATGCAGTGTGACAGCCGGCTCAGTGTGACAGCCGATTCGTGGCTCCGATGTGGCTCTCTCCGTTCCTGGGAGCTGCAGGCAGGGCTGGCATCCAGATGAGCACGTGGGGAGGGGGGTCACACCACAGCCCCTGCCATCCCCCGGGGGCTCAGACCTGCCTGCTCTGTGTCCCCAGTGCAGCCATCAGGGCTCTGACAACTGCACGTACAGGAACTTCACCAGCGCGGCGCAGGCGGTGACCGAGTGGTACATCCTGCAGTCCACCTCCATCCTCTCCAAGGTCCCGCTGCATGAGAGGATCAGGATGGGCTACCAGGCAGAGGACATGATCCTGGCGTGTCTCTACGGGGCTGAACCCTGCAACTACAAGTAGGTGCATGTGAGCTCCCTGCTCCTTTCCGTCCCAGCAGGAATGAACAGCACGCGAATGGCATGGCAGGACAGGTTCTTTTCTCTTTTTAAGGTATATATCAGCTAATAAGGAGATTGCTGCTGATTCTCAGCTCTAACAACACTTCCCTGAGGTTTTCTGGATGTGACCCTGACTGAAATGCATTATTTTGGAGCAGTGCTGGCTGAGTTAGCATTTTGGGTGGGCTATTTTGCTCATGACGTATCAAGACTAGCAGCACCCAGGGCATCCAGTGATAACCAGGTGCTTAGTCAGCAGCTAGGCCCCCAGTTGCAGCCCCCCTCCCTTTTTGCACAAGGCTCTGAGAAGTGCATTTTGCCAACTTTGTTTCATATGAATCCCAAGTTTCTCTCTCCAGGGTTGAGAAAGGGGACCACACAGCAGCACCCCAGGCTGTGGGAAGCCCTGTCCCTGCTGCAATGTCCCTTCTGCAACAAGGGCAACAGAGAACTGCTATCAAAGCACAAGCTGTAATGCCAGCCCAAACCTGTAACCACAGCCCAGACTGAGCAATTGTTTCTCTCACCTGTATGACAAATGTTCCTCTCCATCCCGACTGAGCACTGTCCCCAGGGCCGTGTCCCAGCAGACACCTGTACCTTGCCTTGCCTTTTTTTCAAAAACAGATGGATTAAAGTGGTATCAGCTGTAGTTCCTGTACAGGTGTTCAGCAAATGAGGCAATGGGAGGTGAGCCCCAGCACAGCTGCTGAGCTGGGCCCACCATCTGCTTCATGTCACACCCCTTTAGTCCTCCTGAGAGTCACAGTTTTATGTGTATGATTCTTCCAGGAATTTCACCCAAATCTACCACCCAGACCATGGTAACTGCTACATCTTCAACTGGGGCATGGATGAAGAGGCTTTGAATTCTTCCAACCCTGGGGCCGAGTTCGGTAAGGGAGCGCTCTGCAGTGGAGGAGGGGCTGGAGGGGCAGACGTGAGGGGTCTGTCTCTTGGTGCCCATTTCTGTCACTCAGGACAGATTTATGATTCCTCCGTCACTGGGGCACTGCAGCTCGGAACAGAGGCTTTGCAGAAGGGGATGACCCCCAAAAGGAAAATGTGCCACACAGGAAAAAAGTGACTACAGATGTTACACATAGCAGAAGGGCATCCTCTGGATATTTGAAATATCTGAGGCAGCACCTGACTATTCCCAGCTATTGCCATTCTGGGCACTCACCACCATAAGTGTTCCTGCACAGGTCAGGGTGCCATGGCAGCCAGACCCTGGCTCTTCTCAAGGAACAGGGAGGAGAAAATTGACTCCCTTTTTTCCCCAAAGCCTCACCTTCCAATACTATTCCTGTTTGAATGTTTTGTCTGGTGTCCCAGGACTGAAGCTGATTCTGGACATCAGCCAGCAGGACTACATTCCCTACCTGTCCTCTGCCGCTGGGGCCAGGCTCATGCTGCATCAACAGAAGAGCTTCCCCTTCCTCAAGGATCAGGGCATCTACGCCATGGCTGGGACAGAAACCTCCATTGGAGTGCTGGTGGTATGTGTGGCATTCCTCGGGAGCAGATTGTCTGAGAATAATGTTATCTGATGGGACCAAAACCAAGTTTGCTTTAAGTCTTGGCTGAACTGGCTCAAACCAAAGGAGACAAGGTACACACCTGCCAGGGGCTGGAGCAGTTTATGGAGGATTTTATGTAACTGTCCTGGCAAAGTGCTTTATTGAGGCCAGAATATTGGGCTCAGGTCATGGTTGCCTCTTTCTCCAGCATGTCAGAAGCTGACCCCTGAACACTCTCACCTGCCTGGATCCACCCAGGGAAGGGGCTGCAGCCTCTTCAGCTCTGCCACCGCTGACTTTCATTTTTAGCAAAGCCAGTGGGGAGCACAGGAATTACAGAGCCTCTGGAAAACTGGCACAGGAACCTGTGGAGAAGTGATAAGCACGGTTTGGTGTTCGGGTTTCTTTCCAGGATGAGCTGGAGCGGATGGGTTATCCCTACAGTGACTGCACCATGAACGGCTCCGACGTCCCTGTCAAAAACCTCTACAGCCAATATAACACCTCCTACTCCATACAGGTAAAACACCCTTTTAAATCACACAAAAGTCTTTAGGAAAAATCAGCAGTTAAATCTTTGGCCATCATGCAGGGCACTGGGGGATCATGAAATCATGAAATCTTTAATGTTGGAAAAGACCTTCAAGATCATCAAATCAAGTGTCAACACAGCACCACCACCGTGCTCACTGATGATAAACCATGTCCTCAAGTGCCACATCCAAATGATTTTTGAACACTTCCAGGACTGGTGACTCCACCACTGCCCTGGGCAGCCTGTTTAAATGCTTTACAACCCTTTCCACGACAAATTTTTCCTAGTATCTGATCTAAGCCCCACATGGCTCTCTAGGATCGGTCACTGAGGTGCTGGGAAACTTCTGCTGACACACTGTCAAAGTGACACTTCTCAGGAACTCGTGTTTTGTGTACACAAGTGATAATTACCCCTGACAGGAGAGGAATACGAAGGAGAGATTCTCCCTCTGAACACTCCTATGATCTTTAACTTTTTTCTCTTTGGGGGATCAAGTAATTTTTCACCCTGATAATGCAGCTGGTTTGTACAGGAAGCAAAACAGCCCTTTGCTTCTTCATCACTCTGAAAATGGGATGAGAAAGTTGAGTGTTTGTAAACCTTGAATCTGTGGAAAATTAGAGTGCAAACACTAAGCACAGGTTAATTTGTAACAGGCTGCAATAGAGAGAGAAGCAGCTCTTGAGGGTGCGATGCGATAATGAGGGAAACACCCAAACCATTTGGGGTGATTCACAGATGCACCCAGAGATCGGGAGGGCTTTGGGCTGGCAGCAGTTTTATATTTCTACCTTTATATAATATAATAACAACTGGAACACTTTACCCAACTTTTGAAGATGCTTGTATAAGGTTTAAGCAAACACTCGGGAGGATTGCATTATTCCCTAGAAGTGCAAACGCTGACGGAGTTCTGTGTCCACGTAACGCCACTTCAGAGCCCTCTCAGCAAAACCAGGCTCTTCCATCACTCCCTTGCTGCTCTGCGCTCTGTGGACCTTTCATATAACACAGAAATTCTCTACTTGTTCTACCCACAACTGTTAAATTTAATTATCTTGTCACAGACTTTGCTATTGCTTTGTGCTGCCTCATGCAGAATCCCGCTCCAATCTCAGATGATGAACTTCACGCTTCACCGAGCTAATGGCAGTGCTGCAGCTGGAGCTGCAGCCACAATCCTCCCAGGAAGAGCAGCAGCTGCACAGAGAAGAGCATTCATATGTCTGCTCTTTATGTTGGAAATTCCTGGCCTTTAAGTGTAAAACCAGCCCTTTGTCAGTGTTGTGTAAAGCCTGGAGTGCACAGCCATGTCTGTGGTGGAACAGAACATTTGTATTCCCTTTTGGAAGCTTGATATTACTTCTATGAATCCTTAAAATAATTGAGAAATGAGCAGTTTCTTGTGGGAGTGGGCGCTGAGCTCCCTCCATTTCCCACGAGGTCTCACCCATGGGCAGCTCCCGTGAGTGACCTTAAAAACTTCCAGCCAATGCCCAGCAAGGCTGGAAGAGGTTCTGGGCAGGGACAGGCTCTGGCAGCCCCCACTTCCCCTGCACCTTCACCCCTCTCCGTCTGCAGCCCCAAAATCTTCTGCTCAGTGCAAAAGAGAGGGAATTCCAGGGAGCCAAGGGGCTCCCAGAGCCGGTGCCATGCCAGCAGTGTGGAGCTGCCCGAGGGCTCAGCCCAAGCCTAAGCATCTCTCTCCCCTCTCCAGGCCTGCCTGCGCTCCTGTTTCCAAAACCACATGGTCGAGATCTGTGGATGCGGGCACTATATGTTCCCTTTACCTGAAGGGGTGAATTACTGCAATAACGAGGATAACCCAGGCTGGGGTAAGAGCTCACGGTGCCTCTGGGGCCGGGGTGGGAGCGGGATCTGCCCTGTCCCTGCAGCGCGTGCACGGCTGTTCCCTACGGGATGTGGCCACCTGGGCCAGTGCTGGGGAGAAGGGGCCAGACCTTGGTCTTGGCTGTGGGCTGGGGGAGCCCTTGGGCACCAAAGAGAGAGAACACAGGGTATCACACCAGGCCTCTGCACCCAAAATTTTGAGTCCGCTGGCAGGGGCAATGGAGGGTCCAGTGCTCCCCCAGAGTGGCACAGCTCTGTGCTGGCAGAGGACAGGGCTGTGCCAAAAATACCACCCTGGGCAAGCTGGCTCTATAAAAACTGTCTTCAGAAAGTTACAGTTTATTTTTAATTTATTATTAAATTGTCTGAGTGTTTTGCCCAAGTTTCTCAAGGAAGGGGAAGTTGAAAGGGAAGACAGCAAGTCTCTGCAGCAGGGTCATATGTAATATTTATTTTGATAAATAAAACTGATATAACCCAGTAAGTGGGTCTTATCTAAACAGGTACTTTAATTTTGTTTTCACCAAACAGCATATTGCTATTCCTCACTGAGATCCAGCATAAAACATCGACAGATCTGCATTGACTCCTGTAAAGAAACATGCAAGTGAGTACCTGAGCCTGATCTGGTTGCTGTGGGGGTAGAGGGGTCCTGCATTTTGGCTCCCATCAGTCCTGAGTTTCCTAAAAGGGCAGCAAACCCTGCAGGGCTGGTTTGCTGTGTGAGAGCTGAAGTTCCAGAGACTTCAGAAGAGGGGAAATCTCCGTACTAATGCTCTCCCTCCTCCCTCCAGTGACACGCAGTACAAAATGACCATCTCCATGGCGGACTGGCCATCGGAAGCCTCTGAGGTAACCCTGATTCCTTGGTGTGTAGCAGGCATTGATGGTTTCCTGTTCCCAGGCACACGGACACTCGCTATTGTCAGAGCTGGTGTCCAGGTCAAAGCACCTCTGCTAAAGTCCGTATTTTCCACACACAAACCAGCAGCAGCACCAGGGCATGAGGCAGGAGGAGGGACCCCCCCACAGTGGCTCCTCCCTCCTGAGGTTCTGTCTGAGTGCTGCTGTCAGCCCAAGGCTGAGTCCACCTTCCACACCCCAAAGGGCAGGGGGGGCTTCCCACAGGACAGGGAAGGAGCACCCACTAGCCCTGCTGAGGCAGAGCTGCCCTGCTCAGTTCCACAGCATCCCCCTCCACCTGCACGTGGGGCCAGGGCTGCCTGGGACGGGGCACAGCACCCACGGGGCTCGTGCTCTTTGCGAGCACAGGATGCCTCTACTCTTTCTGAACAGATTTTGTTTTCCTAGGACTGGATTTTCCATATTCTGTCTTATGAAAGGGATATGTCAACAAATGTGACTCTGGACAGGTGAGTGAAAGGAACAACCACTTTATCTTCTCTGCTGAGCCTGTTAACATCAGCCTGACACGAGCCTTGGCGCCGGGCCAGCGCACGCGTGCGCGAATGCGCAGGGAGGACGAGGTTTGCAGCGGGTTCACCTGGGACATACAGAAAGCAGATCCAAAAGGCACTTTGTGCATGTCCTCTGCTCTCCAGAGCTGCAAACTGGGTCAGGCAAACTCAAACATGCAGTTAAGTAAAAGCAGCATTAAGGAGAGTTCCCATGTCATAACATTTGTCACTTCATACTCATGTCTTGGTGTCTCTCCGTCCCATGGTCAGGCTGGAGCAGAGATGCAGGACTTCGACAGCCCAGCTCCTCACTGAGGTGGGTTTTGTTCTTTACAGGAATGGGATCATCAAGCTGAACATTTACTTCCAGGAGTACAACTACCGCACCATCTCGGAGTCAGCTGCCACTACGGTGAGTGCCCATCCCAGCCTTTCTGGCAGGGCAGGCACAGGAGGCAGTCAGCTGGGACAGGCAGGGCTCAGTGCCCTGGGGGACAGTCTGTCACGTCTCTCGAGGCTGCTGTTTCGCACATCTGCTGTAATGAAGTGGATGAAGCCACCTCTGCCTGCTGGCTCACAGCCCTCAGTTCCTTCCTCCACTCCACCTCCCGTCCCTGCCCCAGCCCTGCAGAGCAGCACCAGCTCAGGAATGGACCCAGCAGGCAGGTCCCGGGTGCAGGGGCATCACCCACGTCAGCACTGGCACACAGGATGATGGATCGGGGTAGGGCACATCAGAGGGGCTCTGCTTCCTCAGCTCACTCTGCTCTCTTCCTGCAGATCGTTTGGCTGCTGTCAAGCCTGGGAGGCCAGTTTGGTTTCTGGATGGGGGGCTCAGTGCTGTGCCTCATTGAGTTTGGGGAGATCATCATCGACTCGCTGTGGATCACCGTCATCAACGTTATCGGCTGGTGCAAAGGCCTGAAGCAGAGGCGGGCGCGGGCGCGGTACCCGGACGCTCCTCCGACGGTGTCGGAGCTGGTGGAGGCTCACACCAACCTGGGCTTCCAGCACGAGGCCGTGGGGGCTCGGCCCAGGGATGAGGCGCTGCCCCCCGAGCCCGGCACCCCCCCGCCCAACTACGACTCCCTGCGCGTGCAGCCGCTCGACGTCCTCGGTCCCAACAGCGACGCGGAGACCGAGTGAGCAGAGTGCCCTGTCAGCTCCTGCCGGCCACTGCCCTGCTGCGTGGCACTTGCGCGGCAACCATCTGTCAAAATTAGGAGGGAATTAAAAGCCCAAGCTGTCCTCTCCTATGACTGATTGCTGGGAGGAAGTTCTGCCTAATAAACCCTGCAATAAACCTCACAGTCAGGCTTTGGCTTTAGTGTGTAGAGCTTGTGCACATCACTATTGCTGTAAAATCATGTCACCATTTCTCATTACGAGGTGGGTGGGAAGCAATTCCCAGTGAGCAGAGCAGGGTGGCGGCAGGGAGAGGACAGGATGCCGACAGTGGGTGCAAGGTCATGGCCTGGTAGATCACAGAACCCTAGAAGAGTTTGTGTTGGATGGGACTTTAAAGACTCTCTCATCCTATCCCCTTTTCCAGCGCTCTTGGCTGCAGAGACGTGGCACAGCATGTGCTGCAGCTATGCCATACCATGTATCAGAGCCTTGGGATGCAACCAAAGCTACTTCTGACCGCTGAGGTTGCAGAATTTCCATTCCCAAACAACTGCAGTGGAAACAGCAAAAACTGAACTCTCCCTTTGCTGCTGGAGCCCCTGGGTGCCCTGTTGTGTTGCTGCCCAGGGTTTGTACCACTCCTGGTGCAGGTGGGCACAACTGTGGGTGTGTGCCAAGGATAAGACTCCACAGAGATTCAGGGGTGGGAGGAAGCACCAGCCTCTTTAACTATCATTCTTGCAATAATAAAAAAATTTATTTAAAAGTTGCCTTTAGCTTCCCTGCTGGCAGCGGGGGCAGTCCAGTGCTGGCACGAGGTTGATGGCAGTGGCTTGCAAGGAGGAGAACATGCTGTACTCACCCTGACGTGAGGGCAGCCAGAGCCTTTGGTGACCCCTCTGGGGCTGAGCCGAGAGGGGCAATGCATTCACCTGGCCCCAGCCGGCTCTGGGCCCCAGGAGCTTTCCCAGGAGCCCATCACACCCCACCAGGACTGGCCTTGCTGAAGTACTTTTGCAAAAGTTCAAGAGGAAGCACAATCGCGTGGCAAAATCACATACCCAGGAACACGATGTTCTGGGCACGGCGCCCAGTGCGGGGTGGCCGCGGAGAGGGGGGTCCAGGATCCTTCTGCATGGGAAGCTCCCCAAGCACAGGGTGCTCTGGTGCAGAACTGCTGGGCACAGCATGCCCAGGGTCTCTCCAGCCCCTCAGCAGTGGTGGAAATTGTGGGTCCAGTTGCTGAGGACCACCAGCAGTAGGACAGAACTGGGGGACGACCTGACAGCTGAGGTGCCACCAGCATGGCTGATTTTGCCCCACACAAGGGAATTCTGTGTTCAAAATTCACTGAATCTAGATTCGGGGATCATCTCCTTAACACATCCACACTCTGCCCCAGCCCTTTCTCCCTCAGCTGGTCTTCATTTGAAGGGAGAAGGACAAAGAGCCCCCAAACACACTGTTGAGCTCAGAGAGCACCTAAACCCACCTGAGTGGTGACAAGGCACACGACAGGCAGCAAAGACATTTGTAAAGACAGAGGAAACCAGCTCTTACAAGCTGTCCTAGACATTTCCTGTCTCCCTAAAGGAACATTTCCCTCTCTGAGCACCCCAAACCCACAAGCACAGCCTCCTTTCCCACAGGAGAGCTCTTGTAAAGCGATGGTACTTGATCCCATGTCACAGCTGAGTGGGAAACATGGACCTGACACCCTCCCCTCCTGAATCAATGCTCAGTGTATGCAGCGTCATCCTTGGCAAAGGCCTCCAAAGGATTCAACAGTGAAAAACCGGAACACACAGAGCATGTTGCTTAAACATGAGGAATGCTGAGAGCAAGAACCTGGGCATCTCCCCTCACATTTCTCACCAAGAGACAACAGGTCCCTGGGACGGGCAGCAGGTCCCAGGCTGCTACCCTTGTCCTCATGCCTTCAGCCCCAGCTGGGTGCGTGCCCAGGCCAACAGCAGCAGACAAGGAACAGTCCCAGAACCCTCCCCAGCAGTGTTGGGGCAGAGGGGTGGGAGAGGCACGGCTGGTGAGATTCACCCTCCCTACACCAGGAGTGAAGGGAACAGAGTGTTCTCTGCAGGACAGCAACAGCTCACCATTCCAGTCACAGCTGGCTTATGGAACTCATAAAAGTGGGAAGTGTCTCAGGTGCTTGGCTCCAGCTCTGTCCCAGCCAGGCTCTCCCCAGCCAGACCCACAGACGCCAGCTCTCCCCAGCAGACCCAAGCCCAGCTGAGCAAAGGGGTTTCCTGCTGTAGCAGCAGTGCAGGTCCTGGAGACTCAGCTGGCACTCCAATTTTGGGACCTGCTTGTATTCCACCCCATTGTCTCTCAGGAGAGCACACTAAGGCTAGACCAGCTGTTTCACAAAAATCTACATAACAAATGGTAATAAATTCTACAAGAAAGCACCACTTTCCTTAAATGTCTTACAAACTTCATGGTTTTCAGCAGAATAGTGAAATTGCACCAGGGACAACCTACAAAGATGGTTTTATTCTCAGGGTCGAGCTTGATCAAGCCTCAACTGCCAACTGAAGAGACCCTTCCCAATTCTGTATTTACAGCAGCACTGAGCAGTGGCCACTGCCTACAGGCAGCCCCCTCTGTGCTGCATCTGCCCCATCGTCTCGGATACAGTAGATTATATTTTCTGGAAAAGCTGCCACAAAGCATGAACTCTACAGCACCTGGCACAACATTCCCAGCACTCCTTAGCCTATTCAGGGTCATCCAGAGAGTTTTTGGCAAATTTGGCTGTAGGACATCTTTCCTTATTTCTAAAGATGGAAAAATGGAACAAGCTTTTCCTAGACAAAGACATTTATTAAAAGTTAGTCTGAAATAAATTCCCCTAGTCCCCAGAGATCTTTTCACTGTCCTTGCAGAAATGAAAACCAGTCTGAGGAGGTGAGTCCTTGAGAAGGGGCCAGTGGCAGGAAGGGCTCAGCTGACCCTTCAGGCCCCACATGGCCTTGATGCCAGCAGCAGGGAGGGCACAGCTGGCACTCCAAGCACCTCCTGGCAGTGATGCCAGAGGCAGGGAGGGCACAGCTGGGACTCCAGGCACCTCATGGCCACGATGCCAGAGGCAGGGAAAGCACAGCTGGCACTCCAAGCCCCTCCTGGCAGTGATGCCAGAGGCAGGGAGGGCACAGCTGGCACTCCAAGCCCCTCCTGGCAGTGATGCCAGAGGCAGAGAGGGCACAGCTAACCCTCCAGGCCCCTCATGGCTGCGATGCCAGCAGCCATCCGGCGGGGCACGCTCTTGGCAGCCTGGCGAAACTCCTCTGGCTTGGCCTTCAGCAGAGTTACAATGTTCTGCAGCGTCCGTGAGGGCTGGAGGCCCAGGGCATCCATCACATTTATGAGGTAATCTGCAAAATTAAGGAAAAATTTGTATTTAACTGGCAATAGACACTGTGAAATGAAAGATACCCTTGTTCTTGTTGACAGAGGGAATTCTGTCACCAAGAGCTCCCACTCACAGGCACCAGCAGTGTGGCTGGAATGTACCACACAGGTAGGAACCCTACGCGGTGACAGAGCAGCCCGTGTGTGACGTGAGCCGCGCCCAGGACCCCGTGCCCGCGCTCACCGATGTCCGTGACCAGCTGCTTGGTGGAGTGTGGTGTGAGCTGTGGGATCTGCAGGATGACCTCGCAGTACGTCTGCATCGTGGCTCTGGCGATGGAGCCCAGCCAGTAATCAGCGACATTGTCCAGCTCGGGCAGCTCATCTCCTGCGCAGACAATCCCCGTTAGCTGCCAGCACACGGACCCGCCCTTGCTGGGTTTGTACCACACCTAATCCTAACTGGTTAATAGTGTCTGAACTGTTCCTTCCACAGGACATCGAGGCAGTCAGAGTCTATCAGCTGGTTTTGGAGTAATCAAAACAGTCATGTTCTCTCCCTGTACTGTACAGCACTGACATGAGCTCCAGACCCAAAACACTCCCCTGGATTACTCTCCAGGTAAGTCACTTCCAGAGGGCTGATGGGCGGCCAGCTGGGATGGGGCACTGCCTGGCACCTCCTACAGGCTCCTCTTCCAGGAGCAGTTTGCAAACCATGGCAGTGACAAGGATTCACAGGAGTTCTTTTCCAGCCCTGAAGGCATTCTGTGTTCATCAGTGTTTTGAAAATTAACGAGCCATTAAAATATGCAAATGCTTTAAGGGACATAATAGTAATGCAAAAGCCTGAACTAAAGAACATATTTTTGGAAGGTTCCAGGAAGACTGTAAATACCAAGCTCTATGCTTTCTTCACTGTCTGTGGAAATAATAACACCATAAAGAGACCAAGCCCAGCACATCAGGTACGCTGCCAACCTGCAGGGAAAGGCATTAGGTGGCTACAGTTATTACCTGCAGCAGGATTAGTGACACAGCAGGTTAAAACCACCCCCCTGGAGCATGAATAGGAGCTAAAACCCAAGAGAATTCTTCAGACCCCAAACCACCATTTTAATGAACACCAAACTCATACAGACCAAGGCAAAGCTTCTAGTTTGAATGAAACCAAAAAAAGTCTTACTCATTATTTAGAGGCTCCTCCTGGATTTTAACAAAGGATTCTTGGAAAAAAAAAGGGTGATAGGAAAGGGATCTCCAATAGTTTTGTCACTGTAACACATCCCACCTGTGTAATGTCAGGATGGGAAAGCTTTCCCCAGACACTCCAAGCCTTTGGTCTCACCCTACCTTGCTCTGGGGGGTATGGCAGTTTTCCAGCATGTAATGCCAGTTCCAAAGCAGAATCCTCTTGAGTGACAAACGGCTCAAGGTGCAGAGGAAGCGACATAATGTATTGCCCAATCTAGAATAAAAGCACCAAAAGCTGAGTCACTGAACAAATGTGAGGCAAGTCCTTTACAAGAGAAAAAGTCACCTGCAGTAAATACACCTGAAAGCAGAGAGCTGAGCCTGACAGCCACTCACTCACCTACAAATTGGCTCTCGTGCACCATTACACTTGGTACAAGAAATAGTTTTTCACAAGGTCAGAGAAGCAGTCACTGAAACACTCATGGTAAGAAAGACCTGTACAGAGAACTGCTACTCCAAGCAAATCTTTGCTCTCTGGAGTGTTCCCAGCAATTTGTTTTCTAGAGCAGAAAGACAGTTCAGTTCTCTTACATTGCTGATATATTCCAGAGGGGTCAGGCTGAAGTTTGGCAGGTCATCTGTCAGGGTCTCACCAATGCCACCAGAACTCCAGCCCTGTAAGGCAGAAAGTGCAGGATGAATCGATCATTTCCCAGAGCATGAAGCCTGTCAGTACTTCAGAAAGAGGTGACCCAACAACAGCAAGAACCATGACTACCCCCAAGGGATTCTAGAAAGCAGAACACAGATGGAGAGAAAACTGTTTTCCATGCTGTTCCTCAGGCCCAAAACACCCACCCTCTTTCCACCCAGCTCCCTGTGGGAAACATGCTCACATGAGTTAGAAAAGCAACACCTCAAACAAACACCAGAGCCTTCAAACACCTGTGTGCTGCAAAGGCCATGGGTGAGGCAAGGGAAACTGTTCCACTGCCTGCAGCTCACAGGAGAAATGTGGCACCAGAGAGAACCATTCTGAGCAGGAGAAAGGTAAGCAGCACTGACCCAAGGGATCTCCCAGGTAAACTCTGCCTGCTCAGCTCAGCCCGAGGCCCCCACTGCCCACCTCCATCCTGGGAACCAGCAGCAGCTGCTGTTTGATGCGCAGGAACACCGAGTCGAAGGCCAGGTGATGGGACAGCTGGTTCAGGCGGCTCAGGGCCGCTCGCGACGATGACAGCAGGTTGTGGTTGCTGGTGCCTTTCTCCTGACACAGAGACAGAAAAACATTTACATACACAAACCATTAAAGTGGCCACAGAGGGGCTGTGTTAACATGCTTGCAGAGGTTTTATGAGGATCTCCTTGTGCAGCAGAGCTTTCCTCTGTGATGGCACAGCCTCTTCCCTTTGGAATGACCTATTCCAACCAGTTACTCAAGACAGAAACTGCCACTGCTCCCTGAACTGCAGGACAAGGAATCAGCACCACATTCCAGCCACCACAGGCTCTGGCACATGCTGGACACTGAGAAACTTGCAGAGAAGATGGCAAAGCTGCCTTTTACTCACAGGGCACAACTGATGCCCTGCAGGGAATTGAGTTCTACCTGAAGAGTACCTGTGGAACTGGACAGTTTAGTCACGGTTTGAAGTCAAACACATGACACTGAAGGTGGAACCGCAGAAGTTGCAGGTAAACCAAGTGCAAAAGAAATCAAAACATTTTGAGGAAATAGAACTCATAACCTTGAATTCACTACTCCATGTGACCAACGATGGCAAACATAACTTAGATCCACGAGAAGATAACTAGAGTCATTCTACCCTGTTCACAGATCCATGCATGAATGATCCTGCAGAATTCTGTTTCAGACTGGACATGGTAGCAGAGCCTAAGTGGCAGAGAAAGCCTCAGAAGGTGGTGTGTGGGCTCCAGAATTTGATATGGCTCCAACACAAACTTCCCAATGCTCGCTGCGATAAAATCTCCCTTGCCTGAGCTGATAAGGGCACGCTCACAAAACAGAGCCAGGATCTAGGGAGAGATGGAACAAGTCCAGACTTCCTGGGTTTGGACATTTCATCCCTCCACGTATCAGTGTCTCTGTAGAACACAGCCCATGGAAAGGCTGCAGCCCAGCATGAAAAGTCATCAGACTGGTGGGGGAATCCAGGTCTCATCTACCAAATATGGACCCAAGAGCACACTGTGATAGAGGCAGGCTCCCCAGGCACCAGGGCTACCTTTAGAGTGTAAAGTGTTTCCATAAGGCTGGCATACTCGGATGGATTCTCCTTCAAGAGGTAATTGTACTCCTGCCAGGGATTTTTTATGGAGCTCTTCTTTTCTGCAGAACTGGCGTCCTGAAAGCCAGAAAAGCTACAAGGGCTGTAGGAGTCCAAGAGATACTTCCCAGCAGTTGACAAAATCCTAAAAACAAGCACACAAGAGTCACCAGCAGAATCCTCTGTACTTGGCAGTCCTGTCCTCATGCTGGCCCAAGGAGCAGCACCGCCCTTGGGTGACTTCAAGGGAAAGCATTCACTGATGGAGACTCCAACTGCAGCCAGTCCTCACATCTGCTGTGCAACTCACCGGCTGCAGAAGTGCTGAGGGGACAGAGGGGTTTGTGCTCTGGGAAACGAGGGCAGTGGAGCCCCACCCAGCCCACCGAGCACTGCAGGCTGTGCTCTACTCGAGTCATACCAAGCATTTCAAGGAACCACAGGCTGAGCAGTGCACTGCTTCCAACAAGCAGTAGCGAGATCTACGTGCTGCCTGTGCCTACACTCCTCAGGTTACAGGGAATCCATCAGCTAAGGCACACCTACACTCATTTCAGCACGTGATTCACGCCCCGTGTCACAAGGGTGAGGATCTTGCCAATTTGATCTGGTGGAAAATTCCTTCCTGACCCCATCTGGCAGACCATTGGTAACCAGCCAGGTATCCAAGGAAAAGGATACTTGGGACTGTCTCAGGGAACACGACTGAGCAGAACAGTCTATGCCCCACCTTTGACATGTCGAAGGATGGGGAGAGGGAATCAGTGGTGGCTTTCCCTCCACAGTCAGTTCAACCAAAGAACCTTGGGGTTTGTTTTCTTTCAACTTGGTTCCCACGTTGACAGCTCATGAATTAAGGTCAGCAGTGCTCACCTGTTGGCCAGCTGCTGCTCAAAGTCTCCACACTGATGAAGGAGTTCACCACAAATGGAAATTATCCTGGGAAAGAATAAGACAAAAACATACCGTGAGATTTGAGGCAGATAGTGCCAGACCCTCCCTCAGAGAACCCATCTCAGACCCACATCAAGTAATTAAGAAATGCCGTAACCAAACTACAGCCCACACATCTGTCAAGAGTCAATTTGGTGATTAACTCTGCATCCATTTGATAACACTGATTTTTTTTTGCCCAAAGGCCTCATCCACATGGTACTTCTTGTCATCATGGGGAAGGCCAGCTCAGTGTCAGTGTGAAAATTCCAAGAGCTGCTAATATTACAAGTGATATAGGATGCAGTCTTGCTCCAGGCAAGGTGGGAAGCCCCACAGCCTTCCCTGTGCCAGGAGCAACCTGAAACCCATCAGTGACACTGGTGCTCCCAGAAGCACAGCAGCACAGTGAGCTCAGCCCTGTGTTCTGCACTGAGAACTTGTGTAAACCGACCCCAAGTAGTTCCCTTTCAGCTTTGATACAAAAATCAGCTCTGAGACAGACCAAAAAAAAAAAACAACCAACAACCAAATCCTTTACCGGACAGAGTTTTGGAATGCAGTCCAGTCCTCCTGGAACAGGGAATCTGCCAGGACATCATCCAGTTTACATTTCTTTCGTATAGACTGCAGTGTGTTTGTGAAGTCAGATGTATACCTGCAGTGAGAAAGAGAACAGAGAAAAGCACCAGCATTAGAGAAAAGGTTGAAGAGCAGCACAAAGACACATCCTATCATTTGCTCAGTCCATCCTCTGCAAGGGCCAAAGAAGATCCACAAATATTAAAAGGAGTACAGAAGAGACACTCTGGTTCCACTCCAAACAGGTGGACGTGAAGAACTGATCAGCCACAGCCCATTCAAGCCTAGACCAGAAGACAAGGAGCGTAAAAGATGCTGTGTGGCTGCCTCAGTTTCCTGCATGTGGATTACCAGGAGCTCTCCCTGCCCGTGAGAAGGAAGGAGAAAGACATTTTAGTTACCACTACATTGACCATCTCCTAGAAGAGACCAGGAAAAGTTTATATGGCTCCTGCTACTCCAACATCACTTGGCCCTTACTCCAGGAACATGGTGACAACAATCTCATGAATTTGTTTTCTCAGCTACTCCCCAGATCAGAACACGGATAAAAAGAAGAACATTCTGTTTTCTACACACCCCCATTTTCTTTTTAATCATGCCCATAAGCTGGAGGCATGTACATTGCTCAGTAATTGCCTATAAAGAAGGTGAGATCAGAGACTGGTGCTTTCCTCTTCCCCCTTCCCACAGGGCAGCAATACCTGATTCATACCTTGTGAGCAGCTCTTTCAGTATCGTGAAGGATTAAGGAGTTAATCAGTATAGGAATAGGAAAGCGATACTTTAAGACAAGAACTAAGAGTGAACCTCACTCCATGGAGTATCTCACAGGCAGATCCTGAACGTGAGGTCGCTTGTCCCAGTGACCGTGTATTCACAGAATCAATAAGGTTGGAAAAGACCTCCAAGATGATCAAGTTCAACCTCCAGACTTATCTCCCCACTGAGATCTACTTTCATCAGCCTATTTTGTTTTGGGAAACATTTTCTCCTTCAAAAGTATTTATTAAAAATGAAAACTCAGCCCAACCAGAATCGAAAACAGCTGGCAAGTCTTTGATTTAGCCATAAAATCTTCCATTTTTCCTCTAGAAAACAGCCTGTGCTTGAATGAAGCAGCAAGAGGGATACTGATGATTCATGGTACAGTCAGAGACACTTTCTGCTCTCATCCATTTTCCATAAACTACAAAGTCCTTGGCCACAAACTGCACACTCACTACTCGCTTGGGATAAATGCAACAGTACCTAAGGACACCTTACTTTGAGAACAGGGCCTTCAGGGCCTTCAGCAGCCCACACACCCCCAGGCCATCCGTGAGCTTGACGCAGTTGTCGATGGCTCCAGCCGCCAGAATGAAGAGTTTGTTGACTGAGTGGTTCAGTTCCTGGACACAATCAATCACTTCCCAATGCTCCTAAATAACAACAGTAACAACAAAGCTGAGCCTGACTCTTCTTCCAGGCATTAGAGAAAACACACCTTGTGTAACACAGTGTTCTCTGGTACCCTCCACTCTTGTGAAACTCCTAAGGCAGAACCATGCTGGTGCTTCCACCCTCCTGCCCATGGACTGTAACAACAGCCAGGCTGCCAAACCCTGTGTTCATCAGGTCTTCAAGGAAAAACAGTTCTGCCAACAGCAGAATCTTCTACAAAAAGAAGGAAATACAACCAAACAGGAGAGGAGGAAAGAGAGCAGTAACTATGACAAAGAGCCCTGTATTTAGTGGAAGCTTCAGCCTCTCCCTGTGCAGCTGAGCAAAGGCTGGTACATTACCAAAGGCACGGCACTGATCTGGATGAGGAGATTCTCTTCTTCCAGGTCTCCATACTCAAGTTGATAGGGCTTGTATGGACCATACACTGCTTCCACCAGCTCCATCACTTTCACCAGGTTCTGCTCCTCTACAAAGAATCAGATGTTTAGTCTACAAAGAGATGAATATGCTACTAAAAGCCTCATTTCAAGCTACATGCAGTAGTTCTTCCACTAGAGCATGCTGCCTCCACAGGCTTGGAATGCTGCCCAACAGCTTCAATCTCAACTACACAGATTGGGTTATTTTTTTAGAAACAAGATTATTATCTCTACCTGCTTCCTAAACCAAGATGTTCCACCTCAACAAGTGCCTCAAGAAAATTATCACTCACTGATCCAAAACAGCCTGGGTGACAAAAATCTATCAAACATTCCAACCTACAGCAGAAGAATTGAAACCATCTGAGAAGTGAAACACATTACTCCCACGGCATCAAACATGGGCAATCCTCATTTATCACAAAGCCTGTTCACACTTAAAATAATTGACACTAATTCAATTCATTCAGCACTACTGTGCCAGTGTTCATCAACCAGAGCTGAACGTGAAGCACAAACCCAGCCTCTCAGTGCCATGCCTGAGCAGGGAGCTGCCAACCCAAACACAAACCAGGGCTGAATGATTATTGCTCAAATCAGAACTGGACACCAGCCATTCTCACAAAGCTTTGCCAAACTCAGACCTGCAGCAAACCAAAATTACTTTGAATCCTGGATATTAGGAAAGATTTTTACACCTTGAGGACAGGAAAGCAATGGAGCAGACTGTCCAAAGCCAGCACTGTCTCTGTGCTTGCACATTTTTGAGACCAGACTGAACAGCATCCCAAGTACCACGGTCTGACCTCACAGCAGATCCTGCTTGGAGCAGGCGACTGGACAAGATCATCTTCCAAGGTCCCTTCCAAACTGAATTATCGTATGAATCACAGCTGAGCCCTCCCCTCACATACACACGCAGGAACTGGTCTGACTCTCCTCAGCTGAGTCACCTGGCCTTTCCATTCTTGAGATATTTCTTTTCTCAAACATCTTACCCCCCAGTAAAAGAGATGGAAATAAAGGCTTTGGGGGGTTTTTTAAACACACTCAGGTAACAGTTCAACAGCAGTCTTCCTATTCCATCATCTTATAGAATCTGGCATTATTTTTCCAAGTCCTTTTTAATAATTTCTGTAATGAACCACAAATTAAGCTAGAAGATGACTGATGTGTATGCAACCAGACAGACAACAGACACAGTCACACTCCCTGACATTGCAATCATAATTTACAGGATCAAGTAAGAATCTGGGTTTAAACAGCTCAAGACAATGTTATGAGGAACCAAACACAGGAAGCACAGCATCAGGAATGCTCCATTAGCTTTAATTTTGGATTTTCCCATAGACAGCCTTTGAAGCGGCCCCACCAAATTCATAAGGGTCTATAAATAGCCAACAGCTCAAGTCAGGCGTAAACCTGTGCAAACACAGCACCTCACTGGTGGTTTGCGGGAATTACTCAGCAAGTCATGACCAAAATGATAAATGTCCCAGGGAGGGGAAAGCACAGGGCAGATTTGCAATCAAACACTGAGGATGCTGCTGGGAATAAACTACCAACAGTTCAGAAAAAAACATTGGGCCCTGCATTGTCACTTGATTAAACCCTAAGCCAGTAGCAACAGAAAAGCTAGAAAATCAAATACAAGCATCCAGTGGATGCAGCCTTCAAGCAGGTTTTCTCTTGTTAGTGAGGTGTGACAATTCCAGGAAACTCCTCAACTTTTCTGCTTTGTGATCTCTCACAATGGGTCTCGTTGCCTCCCGGGAGACATTTCCTCATCTGGGAGACAGAAGAAACAGTAAATCTCATAAAAGGAGAAGTGCTAAATATTATTTACCCTGCAGAGCCAGTGTGCTCAGGACAGGGCTGCTTCAGGAAACTCAGTGTTGTGTCAATAGCTCCAGTGTAAGATACACACACAAACACAAAGGTGCAAGTGCCACGTAACTGTGCATTACTTAGAAGAGATAATCCCTCCCTCCACCTAAAACTAAACAAAATCCCACAATGGGACTTTACAAAGGATACAGCATAGAATGACAGAATTCAGTGCCAGAGCCTTACTCAGGTTTGGCAGCATGGCTACCTCCAGCCCCTTGGCAAAGTGGACAGTGGCATCGTGGAGCTCCAGCAGCTGGTTCAGCTTGGTGTCCTGGCCGGTCCTCTCCATGGCAGTGCTGAGACACACAGGGATGGAAGGCACCAGAGCTCCCAGAGTTTGAATCAACAGCACAGTCACGATTTCATGGGGGTTCTTGAAAACCTACGGCAGCAGAACAGCTACTGGCAAAAGCACACTACCTGAGGAACACACAGCAACAGAGAGCAGCAGGCAGCTTCCAAATCTGAACCACCTCACAAAGGGTAAAAAACCCAGGAGCGGTCTGCTAAGGCTGCAAGAGCCACGCTGACCTAGCACACAGGACAGCCTGATTGCAAGTTTAGAGCAGTACATATTTACCATTGTGCTTTGAGTACAGCCACCAAGAAACTAGAAGATAGGCACAGCTCAAAAACTGAATTCAGAACACAGGCACTACAGTGATTCAAAAAACACCTGGCAGAAGAGGGCATTTGAAACAGAGCACTCAGTTTACACAGGTGTGTTGGGAAACAACATGAATCAGTAAAATATGAAGAAATAGGACGATATCACAAGCCAAATTACTGGTCAGATAGGCAGAAGTCAGTGGTGGAAAGGCTAGAAAGCCCGTAATCAGCTGAGAATCAGCCACTTAATTAGCATAAAACTTGTTACAGCCTTTATTGTGACTTGTTCATCAGCTACTCTGCTCATTTGCTTTGAAACCTGGGTTTACCATCAAAAAGGTCCAAGAGTTTTTCAGAAAGCAGAAGCAACACAGGAGACTGAGTGACACGAGCTGTGCCACACGTGCCATTTCTTATAATCCCCAGTTCAAAGAATATCTGCTAAAATGTAACCTGACATCTGACCTGAAAGTCACATCGAATCATTAGGCAGAAAAAATACATTTCAAGGAAACACTGAGCTCCTCTGCAGCACAGGCCTTGCACTGACACTGGCTTTGTGACATGAAGATAAGAATCTCTTACCCGTCATGGATGAAAAACTCTTAAAGGCTCAACAGTATGAACTTATTTCTTCATTTCACCAAAGGACAAAAACTTTTTTTGATCCTACATTATTCTTGGCAGGAAAAACAAGCACACAGACTCCAAGGGGTGACAGCAGAAGCCCTCAGATATCTTACACAGAGGAACACGCATCAGTCCAATGTGACCCTGAGGGCTTCCTCCAGGCCAAGTGATAAAGCAATTCAGGCATTTCAAATGTCTTGCTACAGAACACATTTACAACACCAACAAATTAGTTTTAACTTAAGATACAGATGAAAGTGATAGAGCAGCTTCAATGTCAATAACACAGCAACCTTGCTGCTGGTGGAACACCAGAGCTCAAATCCTGCCTGCAAGGGCTGGACAACGAACAGTAAGTGGGTTGCAAGTCCCATCCTGCACCAATCAGGCACA
This sequence comes from Aleadryas rufinucha, assembly GCA_013397815.1. Classification (NCBI taxonomy): domain Eukaryota; kingdom Metazoa; phylum Chordata; class Aves; order Passeriformes; genus Aleadryas; species Aleadryas rufinucha. The sequence continues at coordinate 35,577 of VZTH01015354.1, read as the reverse complement.
GAATGTAACTCAGGGTGAGCAGCCATGAGCTCTTCAGAGCTTTGTGAGAATTCAGAGGGTGCCCAACCCTGTCCTCTCCCACCCCTGCAGCAGCATGAACCTGTCACTGCACCTGTGCTGCCCACTGGAGCTGGGCGTGCCAGGTCCCCAGGAGGGTGTCGTACAGCTCGGTCAGCTGGCGATTCAAGCTCAAGTCACTCTGGCAAAGCTCCTGCCACACGGCCACCAGCTGCACCTGATGGGGAATAGAACCATCTGAGAGGAAAAGTGACAGGCCACAGGTCTTGCTTTTGTTATTCCAAACCCAGCACTCTTCACACACAGCTCTTCTGCCAAAACATGAGGCTCACCCTTGCTCCTCTCTCCACATTTCAGCGTAACATATAATTCAGCACCACAGAAGGAAAAGACTTCCAGCATGAAGCTTGAGGCTTCTTAGTGATTCAAAGATTTAATTAACATTGGTATTTTACTCATAAAATGAGATTGCAACTGATACCCCCACATAATAGTTGAAATACTTGGCAAGCCCCAGCCTTGAACTTAATCCTCCAAAGTCACAGTCATGTGAGAAATTTGAAGCTCAGGTTATGGCTACAGAACTGTCTGGAATTCCAGCTTTTAATCTTACCTGAAAAGAGTTTACAGAAGTCAGCAGCTGGCAAGTTGCAGTAATAAAGTTACTGCTGACATAGCCACATCCACAGAAAGCAAAGCAAAACCATGAGGCACAGAGAAATCAAGCAGAACACACATATCCTGTGTCTGCTGCAGGAAGGGACACAAGGACCCGAACGGAGAATTACTCCGGCAACAAGGGGAGTAACCAAAGCTGGTCAGAGCCAGCAAGAGAAATCGAAGAAGGAAACACAGAGAGGAACAGGTGCCATCCCCCACCACAGCACAGCTGAGATCCATGGGGCAGCAGCTCCCTCTGCAGTCAGAGCCCAGTAAGAATTCCGATTTTTATTCCTCAATGGTAAAACGTTACCAAAACACTTACCTTGTGACACTTATAATAATAAGCAAGAAGCTGGGGCATCCGATCAATTTCAGTGAAGACTTTAACAAACATTTTTGCCTGATCTAAACAAAACAAAATAACAGGCATCAGGATCAGCCTCAAAGTTGAGGGCGAGACATCAGTCTGAGCAAGAAATCCTCTTGTAAGGGAACAGGCACAATGGTCTACACAGAAAGAGACAACTTCATCTCGTTTGCTTATCTTCTGAAACAGGAGCAGAACTGCCTAAAACCCACCCTCAAACAAGATCAGGCAGCAGACGTAAAGAATTAATTTAACTTCTTAATCAGCACTTAGTATTAACACATCTAGTATTAAAGCCAGATAAAACCAGAGCATTTCCTAGAAGGAAATAATTAGTTTCTAGAAACAAGTCAGCACCTACAAACCTAAAGCATACCTGACAAAGGCCTCAGCTTTGCTTTCACCTGTCCTCAAAATGATCCCTGAGCCTCAGACTGACTCATGGCACAGCTGCTCCTGCACAGAGCTTTGAAACACAGGTCCCTCAAAAGTCTGGTTTGTAGCCCACAGCCCCAGATCCCTCCAAGACCTCGAGGTGCACAAAGATGAGTGTCAACAACCAGAACAACTACTTTTCAGAAGCACTGACAGCAACACAGGGAAGGAAGAGCACAAAGGACTATCCAAAAAGACAAATTTTCTATGGAGAATTTATAAAGTTGCTTTTACAAAGTAGTAGGAAGTCAGAACACTTCCAAACAAATTTCCTTCCTGATTACACCAACAACACCATGACAACAGAAAACCAGGGCCCTTCTGCTAATTTGAGCAGCACTTCCATCTCACACATCCACATGGCCCATAAAACCAGCCTGTAATCTTCTTGTTTCCTGCAGTGGCCACAGGTACCCCAAACCATACAAAAATCAAAGCAGCACTGGTCTGCAGGCAGCTGCAGGGCCCAAAACATTCCAGGGCATCTGCTCCGCCAGGAGAAGCTCACGACCCAGTGCCAGGAGCCTTCAGGATACCAACTCTCCACCGAAACACTGTTTTAAAGACAATAAACTCTGTGTTGATAGTAAATGACACCAAGAGCTACTGACCTACAGACTGGGAGTTAAAAGCAGCAACAATCTGAGGGCTGGCCATGGCCTCCAGCCGATTCTTCAGCGCTTCCAGGTGCACACACTTCTCTGAGTAATCCGGCGTGTCCACCAGCATGGCCAGGCTGCTCTGCATGCTCGTCAGCTTGGCTGAAATCAGGGACACGTCCTGCCAGCAGGGAAAGGCAGCCTGTTACCAAGGGCGACCTCAGACAGCATCAGCACCAGGGACGCGTTTCACAGTCACTTCAAAATCCGATTTTTAAACACAGTTCCCTGAAATGCTGGAGGCACAAAGACCAAATAATTCAGTATTTACCTGTGTTTTAAGAGTCTCTTCAATATCTGCACTTAGTGTGCTCCATTTGTCTGCTTCCTGAAGTGACTCGGCAGCCAACTGCATCCTGGACTTCACTCGGTCAATCTCTACCAGGACCTGAAGAAGAAAACACAACAATATGTTCCCTGCTGAAACAAAAAATGACTGTCACAGATACTTGGGAGTTATTTTCTGCTTGAATTTTAAAAAGAAAAAGGTGTGAAAAGATTATGTTATTACAAGAAGATGGAATGGTTTGAATTAGCTAGAGATGTAAAATCATCTTTCAAAGTCAAACAACAGAAGGTTAGTTTAGGTTAGTTTGAATTCTGGTCTTGTACTTTTAGTATCCACTTTGCCTGAAAATGCTCTGCATCCCAGGCAGAAACCAGTGTCCCCAGTCAGGTACCAGCAGCTCTGAACCCACACCTGAGCAGCTGCTCCTCAGGACATGCAGATTGCACAGGTCTGTATCACACCCACCTTTCCACTATTAATGTTAAAGTAAGTGGTTTTGTCTGTCTCAAGTTTGCAAGATTATTTCATATGAACAGCTCTGGAACATTTAGAATTTCACAAGCAGCAGATAAACACTAAGACAAGAACTGACCTGCATGGACTGAGCTGTGTCTTCTTCAAATTTCTTTATATCTTCTTTAACTAGGATCATCTGCTCCTTCAGGAATGTTGCCTCCTGTTTCAAGACTTCCACTTCCCGGAGGACTCTGGGCATGTTCTGGAGAGCCTGATGGCTGGTTTCTGCAGAAACACAGAGCAGTGAGGAGGGGTGAGAGCCCTTGCAGGAACAGGTGGTCTTTCAATAATCTTATCTAATCTTTAGTACTTGAAAAAACCCAACACTAGACAACAAAGCAAAACATCAAACAACAAATCTTCAGCTGTATCTTCAAACTTTAAGCATGTACTTCATCACGGAATCATCTAGGTTTAGAAAAGCCCTCTGAGACCATCAAGTCCAACTGTTCCCAAAAATCCAATCCTGTTCCCCCAGTACTGCCAAGGCCATCACAAACTCATGTCCCCAAGTGCCATATCCACATGGCTTTTTAATCCTTCCAGGGATCCAACACTGCCCTGGGCAGCCTGTGCCACGGCTGGGCAACCCTTCTGGAGAAGAAATTTCCCGTTATCCCATCTAACCCAGCGCTGGCAGGAGCTGCTGTTTCTCAGCGTTTAACGCAGGTGTGTGGGTGAGTAACTACAAGTTCCGAGATCGGTGTGAGGATCCCTCTGTCTCTGGCAAGGTTGGCCAGGCCGGGATGGCCAACGCGCCCTTGGGTGGCCTGCACAGGTCTGCCTGCCGCGCCGTGTGCCCTCAGGAACATCCAAGGATGGGGACCCACGGATGCCAGCAGCACACGGCAGAGCTGAACCGGGCCGCAAACCCCGCCCCGACCGGCCGGACACATCCCGCGGGGCAGAGCCCCCGCCCGGCCCGCACCTTCCACGGCGTTGTTGACCTCCTGAATGAAGAGCTGCAGCTTCATCACCAGCGTGGCGGCGTGGGCGTCCACCTTGCCCGGGGCCTCCTGCTGCACGGCGCGGAACGCCGCGTTCACCCAGCCCTTCACCTCGAACTCGTCCGACAGGAACCGGGAGAAATCCATCGCCACGGCCNCCGGCCGTGTGCCCGCCCCGCCCGGCCCCAGCGCGGCACTGCTGCCGCCCGGCGCTCCCGGCACCGGCTCCCACCGCCCCCCGCCCCGCAGCTCCCGCTGCACCTCGGCACAGACCCCGGGAAAACGGGGCCGGGGGTGTCCCTGTGTCTCCAGACAGGCTGGCACGGGGGCTGAATGCTGGTGTAGATTCACTTCTTTTTTTTTTTTAATTCAAAAAGTAAAGGGGAAATGGCCCAGAAAGCAGCAGGAAAGGTGCGCATGGCAGAAGCACCGAGGCTGCGGTGCTCTGCAGCAGGCTCCTGTAAAGCAGGCTCAGCTACAGGGAAAGGCTGTGGCAGAAGCAGCCAGTTCACACTCCTCCTGCCAGGCACAAAAAGGAAGAAGGAGGTGGCAGATCCCGAGAAAAGCTGCCCTTAGGGAGTGCTGGCCAGCACTGCTGGCCCCCAGTCCCTCCCCATCCATGGCTAAGACAACATGGCAGTGTCCGAGCCAGCTGGACTTCCGCTCCTGCCCCAGAGCTCTGCTTCTGGAAAGCCAGTCACCTCTCCCACCTCACTGAAGGGCTGCACACCCTGCGTGAACACCAGTTTGTACCTCAGTCGGATAGGATCCTGGGAGAGAAAGGAAGAGAGAGGGACACACCATGATTATAAACTCCTGGATTCCTTCACCCCTCACAGCCTTGCTGCAGTGAGTCACCTCCGAAAGGAGAAACACCAGCCTTGCAGAAGCTCTGCACAGAAGGAAACCCTGGATCTTCCTAAGATAGACAAGAGCAACTGGGAGACCTATGCAAGCCACCCTTGGGCATGTTGGCAATCCAGGCCTGGCCAACCTTCTCAGAGACAGAGGGTTCCTTACATCAGTCTTGGGTCTCATAATTATCCACCAATGCAACAGATCTGCCACCCATCAGTTGTGCCTTGGGGACCCTTGTGTTCCATCAGCTGCCAACACCTGCACAGTGAGTGCCTGGAGCTCTCTCTGTGGGCAGATGGTCCAGAACTGTGCAGGCCCCTGCAGCAATTGCCTACACAATCCTTCAGACTGTAGCTCTGGAAAGCTCTTCTAGCAGGAAAAACATCTTCCCAGCACAGTCCAGACTGCCCTGTCTCTCCACTGCATCTCCCCATTATTCAGACTCNCACAGCCCGAGCAGCTGCGGCCCGGCCCCGCCGCGCACCCGGAAACGCTCGGCGGTGCCGGGGCGGTCTCGGG
>VZTH01015354.1:12801-29935 GCA_013397815.1 Aleadryas rufinucha | reverse complement strand
CCACCCATCAGTTGTGCCTTGGGGACCCTTGTGTTCCATCAGCTGCCAACACCTGCACAGTGAGTGCCTGGAGCTCTCTCTGTGGGCAGATGGTCCAGAACTGTGCAGGCCCCTGCAGCAATTGCCTACACAATCCTTCAGACTGTAGCTCTGGAAAGCTCTTCTAGCAGGAAAAACATCTTCCCAGCACAGTCCAGACTGCCCTGTCTCTCCACTGCATCTCCCCATTATTCAGACTCTCCCCATCTTTCATGCAAACACCAGTGGGATTCCCAGTGGCTGTCAGCAGCACCTTGTGTGGGTTGGCGAGCAGCAGCACCTGGGACACCACTGCGGGTGGGAGGAGAGGGTTGAAGGCTGGCAGCTCAGAGCCCGAGGCTGGTTGTAATTTAATTTGCATGGTCTGAAAGAGAAAACAAAATAAATACTTTTTAGTCCATGCTGGGAAAGGGCTGGGAGCATTACCGACCCATGGCCCTGGGTAAAGATACATCAGCCAGACTCTGTCATTCAGTGAAAAGCACAGCCTGCAACTAAAGGCAGATATTCCTGAACAGCCAGTTCTATGCTACACATGCACAGGCAGCAAGAGCCCTACCCAGGAGGCTGAAGCAGCAGGTCTGGAGCCCTCTCTGGCTGTAGCAAGGCCGTGGACACACACTATGACACAGACACAAATGCTACAGGCACCACTGTACAACAAGTTCTCCATGCAGAGAAAGGGAGCCACACAAGGCCATGAGCAAGGCAAATAGTCAGTAAGAAATAGTGTACCTTCTCCTCAGGACATTTCTGAGCATCTCTGCTACTTTGTCACAGGCTTCTCACCTTTGGGACTGCAGCCTGGAACACGATGTCCTTAATGGGGTGAGCTGAGGTGCTCAGCATGGACAGAACCATAACCAGCACGTCTGGCCGGCCGGGAGCCGGGTCTCTGGAGAAGTGGAGCATGGCCTTGAAACCATTCCTATCATACACAGTGAGTGGACAGATAGTGCCTACCAGAGACAAAACGAGAACCAGAATCAAAGCCTGGATTCCTCTCCCATCTGAGGGAGAACAGGAAAGATGGGATAAGGAATAGCAAAAAGAAAAATGCAAGCAAACTTTTACTTCCTTTGGCAAACTCACAGACCAAGTGGCACACAGCACCTGCCCCTGATTTACACCTGCCTCTAAGGCAGAGACAGGAATCTGAATGTCTGCATTTGGGATTTAGCAGCTCAGGTTTCACCAGTCAGCGAGAGAAGTCAGGTGTGGATCCATCAGAGATACAGTGGGAAAAGCGAAGTGCCTTTCTTAGCGCGCGCAAGATTTGGCTCCTTACCATGCACGCCTGGCAAATTCACACCCGAATCATCACCATCCAGCCCTTCCAAAATCTGCTAAGTCCCTCACTTGAGACTGAAGGCAGATCAGGATGTCTGTGAACCTATCCTCTTCCAGCAGCAGTGAGAGCCAAGGCTCTGTGGCCCTGGGCTGAGACCCCGGGGTGACACATACCCAGGAAATGCTCTGGGGAGGGGCTGCGGAGCTGGCCCATACAGCGTGAAACCGAAAAGCAGAGGTGGAATGAAGAGCTCTGCTTTAGGAAGTGGGGCAACTCCCACTCACAAGTGTCTTTTAGGCCCCTGTAGAACAACTGTTAGGAGCTTGACTGAAGGTGTGAAGGACCGAGAGTTTAGAAGCACATTACAAAGATTAGCCAGGGCGGGAAACTCCTGAGTAATGAGCAGGGAGGACAAGGACATTGCCATGTCCTCCCAGCACCTGCTCAAATTCTCAGGTACATGAAGCCCTTCACAGGACAGTCATTACTTGTCTCCAGCCGACCCACACAGCACGAAGCTACTTTGGCTTGCTGTCCTGCAAAACTCATGCAAGAGCTCCAGTAAGCCTCTAGCAAGCAGAGCTGGGGCACAGAATTGCACTTACTCGGTGTAACGGAGATTAAAGGCACAGAAAGGTTTTCTAGAGAAGCATCGTAGGAAGCTGGATGCAAAGAGGCAGCAGGCTTCAGCTCATAGCCTGGACTGAAGAGTGGAGGATCTGCCACTGAGTTATTTGGAAGATCTGGAAAGGGCAATTTCATTGGTGATAAATCCCTGGAAAAAAAAGCATGCAGAAAGCTTGTATTAACTGGGGATTCTACAGGGAATATACTGTCTTCTGCTGTATTCCCAATCCCTCATCCCCTTTAGGTAAAAAGAAACTACAGGCTTACATTCTGAGTTCTTGAGAAATTAAAAAACTCTTGTCATCTGCGGAAGATCTTGCTGTTTCAAAATTCATTAAGGCAGATTTTGGTTCTGTTACTATAGTAAAACTTAGGGCTTTAGAAGTGTGCTGTCCCTGTGCACAGCTTCTCTGGAGCCCTAGTCAGGGAGATTAAAGTAAATTCCAGTTCAAAGACATTGCAAGAAGCTGGAAATCTTCAGTAAAATTTCTTGTATTATGGCAGACTGTATAAGCATATTGTGGTAGTCCCCTGCTCTGAAGATCTGTGGAGATTAATTTGATTTGTGAACTGTTCCAAGCTCCCACTGAATGCCTGGAAACTACTTTGTCACAGTCTGGAGAAAGCTGAGGAAAGTACTTTTTGAGTGACAGGTTACTATAAAAAGGCCAGACTGTAAGGTTTTTGTTCTTTTAGCTCAACATCACCATGCTACCAACCAATCTGGGGATGTGTCTCCCCAAATTTCTGACCCTTGGAAAGTCCTGGAGTGCAATTACACGAAGTGCAATTAACAGGTGTACAACTGCAGGAAAGAGCCAATGTGTGCATGGATCACTTGCCATCACTGACCAGGGGTAGCTGAAAAGTTTTCCTAAACCTCCCTGCTGTAAAAGAATTCCTCAGCCCTAAAATCTGACTCTATTATGCAGAGTTTACTTACAAAGATAATGTCTTGGTCCTGGATAATGGAGAGAACTGTTCACCCAGGCTCTGGAATTCACTCTTCCCTGCACAGCTGTCTTCCCAGCTCTCCTGTGGTTCCAGGCTTTGAACAGCACTTACGCCTTCCCTAAATCCATTATGTACAGCAGGCTGGAAAATAAGGCCTTTCAGGTTCATGCTATATAATATCAGTAAAAATAAACCTATTCTGCTGGAAAGAACTTTGTTTATAACACCACTACCTAAAGTAGTTATAGAGTCATTTGGTTGCAAAGTGCACCTGAGAGATTAACTGAGAGCAAGAGGATTCCGGTTTCCCCTCAGAACAGAGTGGGACACCAAAAAGGCTGCCAGAGAAAGCCAGACAAGGAATCATCTCTGATTTTTGTCTTTATGCCTTATGGACTGCAAAGTATCTGAGCATCACTCACCTCTGCTGGGCCAAAATCAGGTGGTGGTTTCTGTATGACAGGGGAATTGCTGAGACCTAAGAAAGATACCAAAATGCCACAGATAATTTACAGAAAACAGGGGTTTTCCACAGGTTCTTCCTTTGCTGTCTAACAGCAGTTTGTCTATGATCTAACACCACTAAACACGCTGCATCCCTGAAAACTTACATCTGGAAGGCTCTACTTTCTCTTGGGACTGACACTGAAGTCAAAGTTCTCCTCTCTTTATTAAACACCAGGAACCCTCCAGTAACAAGGGTGACACTGAACTGCACCTACAGACCTAAAGACTGTAACTCCTCCTCGAGCAGGCAGGTGGAGGTTGTGCTGCTGTGGCGGGAGGCCGAGGGAGCGTCTGCAGAGGGGTCTGGAGGAGTCTGGGCCATGGCCTCCAGCTCGGAGAAGTCAATCAGGGTGTAGCTCTTCATGCGCCTTGGGGCTGCTCGGCACGCTTTGGGAACAGAGACAGAGTTAGCGAGGAACCTCCGGAAAGGAAGGGCACATCCATGGATACAGGTGTGCCTGAAAGGTGAAGGACTTCAGCAATATTTTCTGTCAACTACATGCAAGAGAAAATGCTGGTTACATAATGTTTTTCCTGTGTTATAGGACTTTCTCCACGTTTATTCTCTGAGAAGCCCTTCCCTCCCAAACCCCGCTCCCACCTGGCATGCAGGGCAGAGCTGCTGTGGGACGCTGTGCGTGCTTCTCACCTGGTGCATGGGCAGAGCTGGCAGCTGAACCTGCTCCATCCCCGTTCTCCTGGCTGGCCACAGCCTGCCTGTACTGCCCCAGTGCCCGTGAGAGCTTGTCATTGGCCTGCAGGATCTCAGCTGGGAAACCAGAGAAGATACAAAATACTCATGTTCCAACGGGAAGGTCAGGTCAGTTCCACAGCGCTCCCCAAACTGCTCATGAAGAAGGGACAGTGCAGCTCAGGAGTGAAGGCCAGCAGAGCAGGCTGCCCTCAGCTCCTCACTCACCTTTCATTCCATTTTGCACACACAGCTGCTGATTTCAGGCCTCTCTCTCATTTATCAAGATCACTTTGAAATCTACTACTATCTCTAAAGTAATCCTAATTCCTGCCATCTCTTCTGCACTTTCTTGTTCTCCACAAGTTTTCCCAGTGCACTTGAGTCTATAACCCAGCACTCCCCAGCTGGAGAGCCATGGCACCCATGGGTATGAAAGGAAGGTGTGAGGTGCAGTTGAGCTCTCGGGCTTGCTGTTTAAGATGTCTGTTCACCAACCATTGTTCAGTCAGGTTTTCGAGGCATATGGACAGGCATGAAATGCCAATTGTGGAATTCAAAGATTCTGCTCTTATCAAATTAACTCTGCCCTAGCTGAGACGAGGACACCTTCCTTGGTGTTGCACTTAAAAATTCAAAATATATTCCTCTTTCTGTGTTTATAGACAGGGAGAAGTTCAATCTCTGGAGAGAAAAGGCCTCAAAAGCCTTCAGTTCTCTGAACATCAGAACTCAAAAAAACTCAGAAAACCACCTCAGCTGGAAGAAATGGATTCACTGTTTAACTTCGGGCTCCAAGTGAAAATTAACAACCTCCTCAGAGATGAGCAAGAGGAGACCCAATGCCACTTCCCCGGGCATGGTTTCATGGTGAGAGTGGAGAGCTTTGCCCACAGGGTACCAAGTGCCCAAGCACTCCCCTCCCAGGGAAGGGCACAGCCCTGTCACAGCTGCAAAGAACCGCGAGGACAGTGGTGGCTCTTACCTAGAGCCTCCTCGTCAGCCACCGCCTCGCTGGCCAGGCGGAAGAGCAGCGGCCTGAGCTTCTCACAGCGCTGGAACAGAGCCTGGGGAGGAAATGTTTCATTGCTCAGGACACCCCAGGCACACTCACACTTCTGTCTCTGCAATCACCTGCAAGTGATGCTCCCTCTAGAAGAGGGAGGAAAAAGAGCATTAATGCAGGAAAAAGAGCATTTACCTGTAGGGTCTCCTGGTCAGCTGGGGATAATTCATGTCTCCTGTAGTTCTCCAGTAACTCATCCATACGTTTGACATTCTCAGAAACCTCACTGATGGTGTTCACTCTTCGGGACACCCGAGCTGACTTTTCTTGCTCCTGTGATGAAAAATGAAAGAAAGGGAGATGATGACTTGGCTGATACAGCCAGTGCATGAGCTTGGCTGGAGCTCTCTGGGTCACACCTGACCAGGGAGTTGATTTCTATTGACATTTTATTGCAGGTAGAGAAGGTACAAAGCAGCACAGGTGAGAACATGCCCCCAGCTGCCCTGTCAGGGCACCCTGGCTGTGTGCCATGGAATATGGAATTCATCTCACCACAGGCACTTTTTGAAGTCACACTTTTTGAGTGTGACTTCAAAATTTGAGCTGGGAGTTGGTGGCTTCTGCCACATGGAATGACACACTCAAAATGACCACAGGGCTTTGTTAAACCAAATCTCCTACACAAGCAGAGAAGTGGGATGCTCCTTCAGATGGAACATGCAAATAGACAGGCCAGATGTGCACACACACTGCGTGCAGGAAAGAGGCAGTTTTGTACAAAAGTGACTTTTTTCCACCTGGGAACTGAGTTTATTTTCAGAAATTTCCTACCACTACTGCAGTACTACTGCCAAGGTCTCACTGACATGGAAGTGTCCTGCTCTATGCACATTCACATATTCCCTCTTCCTGGGAATGGCATATTTTAGGGAAACAAAACAAAATGATCCCATGCTGTAAATTCAGAATAATTTGGAAAGACTGAACATGGGCCCTCCTCTGGGGCTGCAGTACAGAGGGTCTCCTATCAAAAACTGAATGGCCAAGTTCCCTCCCACCCTCCCTGGCTGGAAAGAGGCTTCTCCCCGGGAGCTCCCACCTCTTTAATCACGCTCTGGATCAGGCGGTTGGCTGCCTGCAGGTCCTCAGGGTGGCTGCTCTTCAGGAGCCTGGCCAGGAGCTGTCGGGGCAGAGATGGACAGCAGTGAGCAGCAGCCTCTGGGCACTGTGCTGCAGGCACACAATCATACATGAGAGACACCTGCTGCAGGAACAGTCTATAATCCTGGAAATATGTCAGCTCCTGTCCCATAATATAATCCAGGTTATTTTGCTGCCTGCATACACTGGCTGTTCAGGATTAGGAACTCTGGCTCTGCAGAACTTCTGTAAGACCTGGAGAAGCCCTCCCTTGGGGAGGTTTCATGGAAACTGGTGTTTTTCTGTAAAAAAGTTTCACTTTTTACTAAGCAAATATTTGTGACAAAGCCTCACAGAGTTCTCTAGCTGTTGCACTGCAGGAAGGATCAGCGTTATTCTGAGATAGTCTCTCTGAAACAGCAAAATATTACTGAGCTCCCAAAATATTACTGAGCCTCTTTTCTCATCAGTACAAAACAGAGGGTGGGGCATGAAGACTCTAAGGTTTACCTTGGATTTCTCTTCATCTTTGTCAAAAATAGAATTCTGAGGTCTTGGAGAAGGAGGAGGTAAAATTTTGTCTTCTGGCAGTTTGGGATCTTCTTTTACAATCCCTGGAACAGGTAACAGTAGTTGTTCAGTGATGCCCAAGCTGCTGAAACCTCGATGCTCAACAGTGCATGAAGTTTTGCACAGATTTCTGGATTAAAGTACCACTGAGGACTACTAAACATAATGCAATGGATGAAAAATCCATCCCAGGATCCCTCTGAACTTGTCTTTCATAACCCTGGGAGTTTTCCAGGGCAAAGATCACTTCTGAGTTTGTCCTGTACTTTTTCCTGCACACAGTGTGAACAGAGGCCTCCAGACTGGTCTGAGCTGTGGCTCAGGAAGGCTGTTCTTTGGAAAATCCCTTTAAACAGTTCCATGCATCCTTCAGAGCCCAACCAGCCTGGGAAGCATGGCCTTTGTCCCTTTCCTTACACACAGCATGTTATGAAAAAGCTGAGTCACAAGCTGACAGGGGCAGATATCTGTGGGGGAAACCACAGGCTTGGGAGGCTAAAAAGGAAACTGAAATAACAGAACTGAACCTTGTTTCTTCAGCATCTGATAAGCATCCTGGATTTTGACTTCCTGAGGAAACCAGACTGTCCAACTGAATATCACTTCTGTGACCCTCGACTTGACTTTTTCAGAAGACCATATTCCATAGTACTGAAAACAAGACAGTAAAGAAAGACAAAAAAGTGTAAATCCAAAGAATTGGTGCCAGATCTGGCACAGGGATCCAGCCCCAAGGAGTTTATGTGCAGACACCAAGGATAAAATGGAGTCCTGTGAGTTTATTCACAGTGCTGTCAACTGTGTATCTTGGGGTTAGGAAACAGTTTACAGCTGTGGCTGTAAACACAAGGAATGCTATGGAGGGTATGACAATCACACACATGTTCTATAACAATCAAAACTAAACCTCTTCAAACCTCTCTGATCAGTTATTGAATCCAAAACCCGAAGCAGGTTGTTTTATTTCAGTGAAAACAGTTCTGTGCTTGACTTTAAACACTCCCCTTAACTGCTGCAATGCAATCACACCACTGGCCTCAGCCAGCCCCAGACACACAAAAACTGAACAAAACCAGAAACAAAAGTTATTGTCTCTTATCAGCATCTGGATGTTTTCTCCAATTTCTCTCATTATTGCCTATGAGCACTCCTTTTATTATAAAAACCAGGCATTTCAAGACCAAGAAGCAGGCATTTCAAACTCATGAAGTGACACCTGTCCTCTCAGAGCAGTAAACAGAATTGTCTTTAGTGATATATGCTTTAAATTCTGTGGTTTCACTGAAATCCTGTTCCCAAGCCTGAGACTGAGACAAGGAGTTTTGTTCTTCAGTTGAGCATTTCTTTGAAATCAGCTTTTTGCAGCTCTGCCCCTGGGCTGATGCAATGGAAAATGAAATGTGTACCAGTGGTAAACATGTGCAGGATCCACCAGAAAGGGAAACTGATGGGTGTGATGCCGAGAGGGTGTTTCAGGCAGGCCCAGGCCTACCCCAACAAAGAGGAGCACAGCCAGAAGATCCCACTGCCTCTGATAAAGCAGAGCTGCTTTTCTTATCCTGAAACGCCTGTAACCACCATCACCTACCTTTGGGGAAAGCACTTTAATTAGCTCATTCAGAAACCTGAATTTTGCCATTTCACTGTGAAATCTGTCCCCACAGTTGTTCACACAGGTCTCCAGCACCTGCAGAAAACAAAATGTTACCAACAGGAACTGAACACACAAGGCTTGGGGAGCTTTCAAAAACTTTGTCATTATAATACTATATCTAAGAACTTTCTGGCACTGCATTCACGAATACAAGATACTGAGAAAGTCATGCAGCAAGAGCGTGTTTTATTCCTTCATCCAACCTTCCTAAGCAGCACATTTAAGACCACCTGCTCTCTTCTACCCATCACTAAGAACTTTTGAGCTATTGCCTCTGTGGTGGGACACAGCTCTCACAGCCAGAGTTGCAGACCAACAAAACACTTCAGCAGAGCAACGTGGGGAGGAACAGAAGCAGCTACTCCCTCCACCATGCCCTGGTTTCTGTATTCCTTGTGCAAGGGAAAGTTAAAAGGGAGAGGTATCCAAGAGAAAGAGAAAGACATCAGCATCTAAGAGAAAAGGAAGAGAGAGCTATCCTGTCTGCTCTGCTGTTCTACCTGCCAGACTGTTTCCAAGTGACTGCTTTGTGTGTGCATGGAAGTACTTACTGTGAGAGCATGGAGAGCTTCCCCCTCCTGAGGGGACTGGATTTTGTGTGCCAGCAGCCTCAGCGCAAACAACGGGCTGGGGAAGAGCAAAGCAAGTCACACCATGCACAAGTTCCCAGGAAAAACAAATGCTGCTGGCTTTGGTCTGCAGAGAAGAGCAACTGCTGGATCCACACCAGGACAGATGCCCTTCCTCGGGCACGATGGTGGCCAGGGACATGTGCACATGCACAAGGGGGGAACTGGTGATCCCAGCGCTGCCCTCCAGCCATGCCCAGGGGCTGTCCTTTGGGAGGGAGCAGCAGGGACAGGCTGGGGGATGTCCCTGGGCAGGCACCACCAGAGCTGGCTCTCTGCAGCTGCAGGAGCTTTGATGACAGCCAGGGCACCCTGTGCCAGCTCCTGGGCATGAACTGGGTGCCAGACTATGAGTGCTGAACTCAGTCTGCTCCAAACACAGAGATGACCACTAAGGTTTGACAGGACATTTGCTTAATGAGTCCCTGCTACTTCCCACAGAGCCCAGACTGTCAGCTGGAAGGCGGGGAAGTCTCAGTAGAGATCCTCTGCCCGTCCGGAAGGAAAAGCTGAGGCTGAGCTCCCTCGGGGCTTCCCTGCAGAACCCCACAGCAGGAAGCCTTGACCAGACTCCTGAGGGGCTGCTGAGGGCATGGCCAGCAGGACCTGCTGCCCGGTGGGCTCCAGCAATCGATGTCAGAGCCCATTCCCAGATATCACCCTCCATCACACTACTTCCAACTCATTTCTGCTCCCGGGAACAGCAGAGCCCAGCGAGCCCCCTCAGCTCCCTCTCCAGCTCCCCACACCGTGGCCCCAGGCCCCATTCCCACAGAGCCATGAGGGAAGCTCAGAGCCAGACACAGCCTGGACAAATACAAAGAGCTGTGTGTCTGCCTTACCCCTCCGTGTCAGCGTTCACCTGGTCGCAGAACCGCTGGATGCATTCCCAGTTTTCCTCAGAGATACTCGGGTCAGTGGCCTCATCTTACAGAGGGAGAAAAATAAGAGAGGAAGAAGGAAAGTGCGGCCTCAGTGCGAGCCAGCACTCAGGGCAGGAAGCAGCTCAGACCTCTCTGGTGCCGCTGCTCCAGGGCTTTTTGTAGCAGAAAGGGGAGATCCGGGACGAGCAGGAAACAGCTGTCACTAAAATCTGCCTGAAAATATAGTCCCAAGCACACACTTAAAGTCAAGCACAGCCTGACAACAGCAGATGTTGCTTTTAGCATGAGAAACTTAAAAACCATTTAAAGGCAGCTCTCCCGGGACCACACTGCAAAACTTCTTGTGCTGGAACATAGGCAGTTTACTTTTGCACAGCTAAATTATGGAAAAAAAAGGCTTTTTTGGCTTTATCCACTCCCCAGTCTGTAACTCAGCCAGCTTTGGGGGCTGAGGATGGACATGACAGATGAGGAAAGGGACAGATGCAGCGAGACAGCAGCCGCATCACCCTGAAGGGGTTCCGTGACAGTGATGGGCCCTTCCTCACGGAGATGAAGCTGCTCCAGTGCCCGCCTGGTTTGGAAGAGGCACCGGAGCCAGCAGCCAAGCCAGCCCCGACCCCCAGAGCCCAGCCCCACTCACTGAGCCACCGCTCCAGCTGCCCAGCGCCAGCCATGGGCTCCCGTCCGCTCCGCCCCAGCAGGAAGCGGCTCCGGCCGCCCCCGCTCCTGCACGCCCCTGCGGGCAGCCCACGTGAGTTTTCGTGGCGTGGAAGTGCTCGCTGTGGGCGTGGGCTCAGCACAACACCCTGCCAACAGCCCTCCAGAGCTCCTCCCCTCACCGGCGTGCAGAGTGTTGGTGAGAACGGAATCAAAGTCACCACATTAATTTAATGATTAAAAGGGCATCAGACAAAAGGAAAAAACATCCCAATCTCCTGATCAGGGATATTTTTAGCAGAACCACGTGCATGACACAGTACACAGGGCGGAGTCCCCCCTCTCTGAGCAGCTCGCAGACTGGTAGGAGACCAGGGCAGCTAAGAGGACAACAGCTATAATATATATCTGTTTATATATATACACATATATATATATAAAAATATCCCCCCATGGTATTTATTGGGGAACTGTGTTGTGTAGCTGTAGGTACCCTGACTGCAAAGCCCTCTCCAAAAAGAATCTGATCTGTTGGTATCAGAAGTTCAGTTACTTTCTGTCCACATGGTCTGAATTTAAATGCTGATACATGTCTTTTTCTCCCACCCTGCAAAGCAGGCTCCTTGCACGAGGCGACAGCAGGATGGAGTTGAATCTGGACTTGGTTCTTCTCCCAGACGAAGTGGTTTGTGCTTAGTGCAGGGTCACACAGACATGGCAACAGCACAGACACCTGCCTGGCCTGAAGCCCAGCTCATCTGATCAGAGATGATCACACAGGTGCCGCCCGCACCCTCCGAGTGCGCAGCCTGGCAGCGTCACCAACGTCCCGTGTCAGCTGGACAGTGCTCTCTGTATCCGGCCACACACCTCCTCAGCTCCCAAAGTCACCATCATCTCAGCGACGCTCGGGCCGTGCTGCAAACACAGGGGGAGTCACTGAACACACGGGAACTGAAACTTCCCAGCACGTGTTTGTGCATCATGGTGACTGAATCGATGGAGCGATTCGCTCTCGGATCGCTGCCAGACTGATAGGGGATCATTAGCAGCTCAAACTACGCCTTGGGGTTTCTCCTCCTGAAGGCAAATGCCAGCCCTGGTCAGATGGACCTGAAGGTTTAGCACCAGAGCTGAGCCAGGATCAGGCTTTGGAGAACTTTTGTAAAACTTGGGTTTGAGGTCTGTGAAAGCAGATTGCACATAATCTCAGAATTGTTCTTTTTACCTGCCGCCCGCTGAGCACCAAGCGGAGGAGCTGCATCATGCTGCTGTACTTGGTCTCTCTGGTTTGCTTCTGGAGACTTCTCAGGTCTTTGTTCAACTCCTCCACAGTCAAGGCAGCTCCCTGCCTTGTCATGAGCCTTTAGGAAAGAAGGTGTCCTTACAGTACGGGGACAGGAAAACCACAGGATTCCTACCTCTCACACCTGCCCTGTGCCCAGAGCGCTCCCTCCGCTCACCAGAAGCAGAGCTCATTCAAAGGAGCAAATTTAAACTACAAAATTATGCAATAGATGTGGAAATCCACAGAAAAAGCAGTAATTCTGATTGGTTTTTTAAGAATACCATTTTCAGAGACGAGGAGCCATTGCTGCCACTACTCAGCTCAGACAGCAGCACACTTACCCTAAGACTAGTTTTCCTATTTCATCTACTTCTGCAGAAATTGTCTGTAGCTGCTGCCGGGACACCGAGGGCCTGACCCACAGGTAAGAGTAATCACTCGACACCAGATTCTTCAGGAGGCTTATGTGACCCTAGGGAAAGAAAGCAAAGCTGGCAGGGCAGAGGGCTGTGCTGTGGAGGAAACAATTCCATCCAGCTTGGGCTTCACGGCCATGTTCACACCCTCACAGCACTGCCCTGTACCTTGTGCTGCTTGGAGGGAATGTGACTCACTGACAGTGAGGCAGCTGGGTTTTTGACCCCCCAGAGACCCCCAGAGTGAGCAGGGACACAGAGGCAGCTCAGAGAGCGTTGGCTGTCCCTGAGGTGCTGAGCCACATGTGGCTGACTCGGAGCTGGCTGGGGAAGTGGCCACCCTTCAGCACGCAGTGGGAAGCCACAAGAGTCACCATCCTGTTGCCACGTGCAGCCTTCAGGCTAGGACAGCTGGGTCCCTTCCTGCCCACACAGAGGGCTTTATCCTTCACAAGGAATCTCCCAGATACTCCAGCAGCATCCCAGGAGCAGACTGGAAACTGCTGGAGTCACTTTCCCCCTGCAAGCACTCAGCCCCTTCACCGAGCCCTGGGCTCCCAATACACAAACCCCACTGGTTTCTCCAGAAGCTTCATCCCTCTTGGCAGAGGCTGCTTGGACTTGGCTTCCAAGGCCCAGGGCAGCAGCAAAGCAGAAGCACCTTACACTGCCCTGTCAGCAGAGGGGAGAGGTGAGTGGGAGAGGTCAGGAGAAGCCTCTGCTGGCACAAGGGACCTGCACACTGTCATGAAGGACGTGGGGGCTGGACCTTCCTGCCCCAAGCCAGCCACTCCCTGGGCTACAGAAGAAAGGCACTTTGGAGGTTGTCAGCTCATCTAGACAAAGCCACAGCTGATCTTATCCAGTTTAGGCCATTCAGTTCTGAGTGGGAAGCAGAAGGGTCTTTCAAAAACATCCTACAATTCCACGATCACTTCCACAGCAGGGACATGTCATCCCTCTGCTGTGGGAGCTCTGTGCTGGCTCAGCAAAGTATGGATGAGTTTAAGACTCTGCAAAGACCACCATGACATTCACCAGGCCCACTCCCACAGCTCAGCTGCCTGTATCAGGGGATTTTGGCAGGTGGCTGGCACACAGCCACCAGAGCTGGCTGTGACAGCTGTGTGCAGGTTGTGCCACAGCAGAGCTCAGATCACAGCCCAGGGCTCAGCCGAGTCTTCATCCAGGAATCCCCACAACACCTCAGCTCCCAGAATGCTGGCACAGTGCTCTGTCACTACTCATACTTTTCTCAGCAGGAGGACTCGCTCCACATATTCATTTTCCAGAACATCTGGATCCACTTGCTGATCCCCATAGACGAGCTCCACCAGCCCCTGTAGCTCCCTAACGAGCCTTTGGCGCAGTGCTTGATTCTCAATGTGACGGGTGAGGTGAACCCTGTAACACAGAAAAGACCTGCTTTTGGATTGCTTCGGGTTACATCAGATCTAACCACCCCAACCACATCTCACAGAAATCACAAGCTATTCTGAGTTGGAAGAGACCCACAAGGATCATCAAGTCCAACTCTTAAGTTGCACTTGGCCCATCTGGGGACTGAACCCACGACCTTGGCATTGTCAGCACCATGCTCTGACCAACTGAGCTAAAACTGTGGAACTGTTAGAAAAGCATCACTAAACTACAGTCAGACACTCTACAAAGCAGCATTTAGCTCTGGTGCTCCCCAGTGAACTGATGATAAGGCCACTCTAAGCAGCACAGTGTCCTAGAGTGTACTTGCAGAAGAACCTTCCGGAAGTGTTAACTCTTTTTAGATGTTATTTTCTTATGTTATAAACTTAAGATTTTAGATCCTCCCAGCTACACCCACCCTCTGCCTAGATTTCTAGTGTTGCCAACCCCAGCGTCCAAGCACAGGATGGGAGGTGACAGGAACGATGTGAGCAGAAACTTATGCTTCCTCTTAGCACAGCCCAAAAGCTGCTGCTGCATGATTGATCCAGCAAACAAAACCTCCAGCCAAAGCCAAGTGCTAGGAATAAATTCTCACTGATGTGGTGCTTACTACATTTTAAAGCTACCACTAATTTTTTACCTGTTGAATTCTGGGAGAGCTTCAAGGTCCAGAAGAGCAGAATGGGTTGTAATTCTGCCTACTTCAAACTGGGAGATCAGTTCCTTCAAAGTTCTCCCCATCTGCTTCTCTGCAACACAACCCAAACAGAATCATAGGGGTCTGTGTTCCCACACAGAACAGCCATCGTTCTCCTCACTGCAGGACTCAGGCACGGGGCCAGGCTGGCAGCACACTGAGGAAAGGTGACACAGGACAGACACCTGTGCAGTGCCAGCAGCAGCAGGGATGTCCCCTGGTAGGCAGGAGGGAACTGGCAGCAGGCACACACAGGATGCTGCCCTCTCCCCAGCAGCCCGTTCTGCTGGCGAGGCACTGGGAACTGGGACATTCGGCTTGGCTTCATCGCCCTCCTCAGCAGAACACCTCCACCTCAGTCAGCCAGAGAGAAGTAACACTCAGCCAGGAGGCTTCACTGCCCAAGATTTCATTCCCAAGCAGAGTTCTCAGAACACAAGTTAATTTGTGATCCCCACACAGCAAGAACTGCAAAAGGAGACATTGGCTCAACTCCTCACGGTCTGTCAGGTTAAAGGAGAAGTGGCAGAGGTATCAGACAACACTGCAATTATTAACCACAGAATGCAATTCCCAAGAGTTCACAGACAGTTTCTCAACCTTGAACTGAGGGTTTTCCCAAGGGGGAACCCATTAGGCATCAGACTCAATTTTAATGGCTGAACAGCAGCAGGAAGATTTCCACCATTCCAGCTCCTTTCACAGGAGTTCTGCAGAAGCCCTGGCAGCACCTCAATAACTGACTGGTTACCTGACACCCATTTCCTGACCCCTTCAAACACTGACAAAGTTCTCAGCTGTTAAAATAAACCAAGCCCATGCCACAAAGTCAGCGTGAAGTGACCTGGCAGGCAGGAGCCTGTGGTGTTACCTGTGAACCCCGAGCCGCAGTTGGTGACAATGTCCAGCAGTGCCTCTGGCAGGAAGCCGTCCCGAGCAAAGCGCTCCAGGAAGATGTCCCCCTGCCTCTTGGACAGCTTCCCACCATCCTTGTTCAGCAGCAGTGGGAGGTGGCCAAACTGAGGGGGCTCCCAGCCAAAGGCTTTGTAGAGAAGCAGGTGCTTGGAAGTTGAAGCCAGCCACTCGGTCCCACGTAGGACGTGGGTGATGCCCATGTAGTGGTCATCTACCACATTTGCCAGGTGGTACGTGGGGAAGCCGTCCCCCTTGAGAATCACGGGGTCACCTTCCACCTCGGCCACCTCATGCTTGTTCCAGCCATAGACCAGGTCCTGGAAGGGTTCCACCCCCTTCTCCAGCCGGAAGCGGATGACGCAGTCAAGGCCCTGTGACAGCTTCTGGGCCACTTCCGCGGGCGTCAGGTGCCGACACCGGTTGTCATATCTTTGGGAGATGAGAACCAAGGTTTCCACTCAACACAGGCCAACACCATCAGCCATTTTTACATCCCCAAAACTCTAAGCAGATGCCTGAATTTTAGCCGTAACCTGCCCACTACGCATCCAGTCGAACACCTCACCTCTGGAGGGTGACACGCGGCTTCTCTCTCTACAGGCAGCGAGGCACAACCCCATTGCCAAGTGGCTTTTTGCAAGTGCACAGCCCCGAGAGACCCGCGGGGGCACAGGGACAGGGACAGGACTCGTACCGCGGGGTCTGCTGGCTGCGCAGAGCCTCCCTCCGGAGCAGCTCCAGGCGCTGCGGGGTGCAGAAGCAGCGATAGGCAGCCCCGCTGTCCAGCAGCGCCGCGCTGGCCCGGCGGTACAGCTCCAGCCTCAGCGACTGCACGTAGGGCCCGGCGGGGCCGCCGCGGCCGGGGCTCTCATCCGGGGGAATACCTGCAACATCGGCACAGCAGGACTTGAACAGCTGGGCTGTCAGAACAGCCCTTACAAAGACAGAGTCAAACCACCCTCAAGCTGAGTACTGTTAGCCTCTAAAAGAAAAGGTTTCAGATAGGTGAAAAATGAAAGATGTTTCTAAATACCTGCCCAGTCCAACATATCTTCTATTCCTTCTGCAGCTCCGGGCACCACCCGATTCTGATCTGTATCCTCCAATCTTAAAATAAAGGTCCCTTGGTGTTTTTTGGCAAAGATATAATTGTACAAAGCAGTCCTAAGGCCACCCAAATGCAGAAAACCTGTAGTTGTGGGGAAATCAAAGGAGGTGGTCACAAAGAAAACCCAGGGGAGAGTTCTAAATATGAGCTGGAAGGGCGATGGATGCTGCCTGTGATGGTAGCGTCACCGAGGCGGGAGTTGTACCGCACAAACACAGCTCCAGGGGCACTGGCTATGAAAATAACTTATGGATGACTACTTCCAGGAACAGATACCCTGAAGTGACCTGGAAACCTTTATAAGCTGGCACATGCCAGGAACGGCACTGCCGCAGTACACCAACAGTGACCCCGCAAGACCAGGAGGGCACCGGGACACGCTGGCAGGGCGAGCCCGGGAGCTCCGGCAGGAGCATCGGCTCTCCGGGGAACCAGCATCCATCCTCCTCACAAGCGCCCCTGGAGAGCCCGAATTGATGCTTTCCAACCCAAAACCTCGCCCCCGCCGCAGCGGAGCCCCGGGGGGTGGGCAGGGGCGGGGCTGCCGAGGGGCTGGTTACCTGTGGGGCTGGGCCCGAACCGGACCCGCGGCCCCCGCTCGGGGCCGGGGCCAGACCCCGATCCCGATCC
>VZTH01015354.1:0-12745 GCA_013397815.1 Aleadryas rufinucha | reverse complement strand
CCGGGAGGCGCCGGCGCGGGGAGCCGGCCCCGGACACACTGCGGGCGGCGCTCCGGGGCTGGAGCGGGGCCGGGCCGGGGCAGCGTCCCGTGGGCCGGGATCTTCCTGTCCGCTCCCCACAGGTGCTGAGGAGCCGGGCATGGAGGCGGAGGCGCAGGAACTGCCGCTGGGCTGCGGCGGAGGGGGCAGCTCGCCGGCGGCGGGGAGGTCTCCGGAGGGCGAGGAGCGCCGGGAGCCCCCGCAGGCGTCTGTCAGCAACGGCGGCGACGAGGACAGCGGGAGGGAGCTGGTGGAGCTGAAGGTGATCTGGAACAAGAACAAGTACGACGTGAAGTTCTGCCTGGACAGCACGGGAGCCGAGCTGAAGCAGAAGATCCACTCGCTCACAGGTCTGTCGGGACCGCCGCCGCCTCCCCCGCGCCTCCCCCGCGCCTCTCTCGCCGCTGCCGCGGGCTCCTAATCGCTGTGCTTGTCTCTAGGCCTCCCGCCGGCCATGCAGAAAGTTATGTTCAAGGGACTTCTGCCAGAGGAGAAAACGTTGCGGGAAATCAAAGTAACAAATGGAGCGAAAATAATGGTTGTGGGCTCTACCATCAACGATGTGTTAGCAGTAAATACACCCAAAGAAGCTGCTCAACAGGAGGTCAAAGCTGAGGAAAACAAAAAGGAGCCACTTTGCAGACAAAAGGTTATTAATGTCTCAATAATTGCTGGCGTGGGGGAGCAGTAGGATTTAGGTGGTTCTCCTTCAGAGAACTGTTTAGTCCAGCAGGGATTGGGGCTTTGCAAGACACTGCTCGTGGTGCCAGGCACAGCCAAGCATTTTGGTTAAGAAATGGAAACTTTTGATGGATGTTAGTGCAAACACAGTCCAGATTAACTCTGTCTAAAACGTAACTAATTTTTATTGGCACAAAAGAATTTGATCTCCAAAAACTGCTTAAAATGAACACCAAGAGAGCAGTTCCCTCAGCTGTCCCAGCCCTGATGGGAATGTGGGTGTTGAATTCTCCTCTCACATTTTGGAGCACAGTGCAGTGAGGTGGTGCTACAGTGTGAAGGATTGCCAGCTCAAGGTATTACCAGCCCTGTGCCTTTCTCCAAGTAAATTTGGTTAAAATTAAGTAGTGCCTCTATGAAGCATGCTATTGGTTTTCTGTGATTTATCACAGTTCAAACTCAGTGTCAGTCCCATCATTTCTTAAAGGTGCTTAGCCAGGTACAAGCTCTGAGTGTGGATTTAAAAGTTACCACTGCTCTAATCCATTCTGGTTTGGTGCTGGGTTGCACTGCCAGACACGGAGGGTTTCTGCCATTCACTGGATGTAACAATTCGGTTTTTATAGACATGTATTTATGTATGTGTGTGTTTGAGAAGGCTGTTACCCTTGGCATTATGTTGGAGTTCTATTCATTTTGATATTTTCTTGACAGTATGTTAGAAAGTGCACAATTAACTTTGGAAATAATTGATGCCCGTGTGATAGATGCCTGTGAACAGCCCTCGGCTGTCTCTCAGAGCCGTTGGGATGTAGTCAGGGGAGCAGCTGGATGTACATTGCAAAGCTTTGTGATGTTTCTGTGAATTTAATTTCTGTTTTTATATTGTAGCAACACAGAAAAGTATTGGATAAAGGAAAACCTGACGATGTGATGCCTTCTGTCAAAGGTGTGCAGGTGCGTGAATGAGGTCTTGAGACACTCAGAATCAGAAAAGAGACTTCTTTGTGATTTGAGATCTTTCCCTGCTGGTTCAGTCGTTCTTGGCTGTCTTAGCAGAAAGCTGGAAAGATGGAGGGTCCTTATGCTTACAAAGTTGAGAGAATGTAGCTTTTCTGTCCCAGCCCCTGCCCATGACTGACTGTGTCTCATTGCAGGAGCGGCTGCCGACGGTGCCGCTGTCCGGCATGTACAACAAGTCAGGGGGGAAAGTCAGACTGACCTTCAAACTCGAGCAAGACCAGCTGTGGATTGGCACAAAAGGTGAGCACCTCTCAGCCTCGGGGATGAACAATTGGTGACTGGGCTGTGACTGAACTGTGTGACCTAGAAAAGCTTCTCCTCTGACTAAATTGTATTTAGGGAATGATGTTGGTATTGCAGCGCTTCAAAAATCTTTGTTTCCTCTTCTCACATGCCATTCTCCCAGGTCATTGAATAGTCCTTAATATTCCACATCGGTTCCTGAAAAACTGGAGTTGAGTGGTGCCAGCAGACTAATGGCCCAGTGTGCTGTTCCTGGCTCCAAATGTAAATGATAGTATTTGGCATTTCTGGCATATCTCAAAAGCACTCTGTAAGCATGGATTTGATGCCAGCAGTACACAGGGGCTCAATGGCTTAGCCAAGTCTTGGAAGGAAAGCTCAGAACTGGGATACAAACCAGGAGTGTTGGCATCTCCGGCACTCTCTGTCCTTCCAGCCAAAATTATCTGGGTGTCTTTTCTCAGTAATGCACAACTGTGGTGCTGTGCAGAGGGGTTGGTTTGCAGTCGTGAGCGGTGCCAGGAGGAGCTGAGAATGACATGGGGATAACATGCCTTGCTGAGGATGTCTGTGTCCTGGTTTTGGCTGGGATAGAGTTATTTTTCTTCCCAGTAACTGTTTTGTATTCAAGATAGGAGTAATGCTGATAACAATGGATGTTTTGGTTGTTGCTGCAGTGCTTCCCTCAGTCAAGGACTGTTTGGTGTCTCAGACTCTTGCCTTTGAGGCATTCAAGGAGCTGGGAGGGAGCAGGGCCAGGACAGCTGACCAGAGCTGGCCAAAGGAATATTCCCCACCAAAGAGTGTCATGTCCAGTATAAACTAGGGGCAATTGGGTGGGAGGGACTGGTCACTGATGGGGGACAGGCTGGACGTTGGTCAGTGGGTGGGGAGGAGCTGTATTGGGCATCACTGGTTTCTCTGGAGTTTCTTTTTTATTCTTTTATTTTATTACTGTTATTACCATTAGTAATAGTAGTATATTTTACTTTGTTTCAATTATTAAACTCTTCTTACCTCAATCCATGAGTTTTTACTTTTTTCCCCAGTTCTTCTCCCCATCCCAGCGGGGCAGGGGGAGTGAGTGGCTGTGTGGTGCTTAATTGCTGGCTGGGACTAAATGGGACACTGGGATCCCCCCACCTGCCAAGGAAGCTGTGCTCCTTCAGTTTGACTAGGATGGGCAGTGTATAGTGATGAGCAAGAGGGATGAAAGTGATTGCTCACTGTCCCAGTAAAGTAGCCTAATTGGATGGTTATACTGCCTCCAGCTGCTACAGTAGTTCCAAAGTAAGCAGAAATTTCAAAAGTTTCTGGCCCTTTCTTTGTAGGACAGACCTGACTGTGAAGATTTTTTCTGGCTTTAAAACCTGTCTTGGTGCCAGTTGCAGTGATTTCTCTCCTGGGCGAAGTGATGGAGCAAGGCATTGGGGGGTGTTTTTTCCTCTGTAGGTTGGGCAGGCAGATTTTTCTGTTACTGATCCCAGGTTCTAAATCTGTGCACAGTATTTAGATGATTAATCTCTTCCATCACCTTCCAGATGGGTTTCAAGTATAGTGTTTCTGAGGTGTTCTACATAGTGTTCCTTAAGCTGTGAATTTGATTCTTCTTGTAGTCTTGTTTCCTGTAACCTGTTTCCCTACTTCCCCAAATTAGCAGCAGCTTACTGCCTCTAGGGAATGGTTGTAATTGTTGGCTGTTATTGGGAAAAACTCCTTCCTACTCTGAGAAACCCATGGCAGAGGCCAGCAGGAGTAAACACATCTGGGTGTTCACACAGCTTGTCACTTGCTGGCCCTGGAGAGTTGGAGGTTCCAGGAGAGGTTCCAGGAGAGTTCCCCCGACCCCTGCAGCCTCCCTGGGCCTCACAGGGGGTTTGTGCAGGTGTTTGTAGTGTGAAGTTTGGTAGAGGCAGATGTTCCCCAGCTGCTCTGTGTCAGTTGCACAGAGGCATTGGTAATGGGATTTGTCTGTTGCTGGGATACTCAGAGCAGAAATTGGTTTGGGGGATGTTAAATGAGGGCAAAGTGGGGTTTTACCTCATGAATGAAATCACAGGTCTGAACAGGTAGTTCAGAGTGAGCTCAGTTATGGTGCTGAGGCAGAGGATATTTTTCCTTACATCACTGAGTTTATCTCCCTGTCTGCCTTTTGTAGGTAGGTTTGAGGTTTTTAGGATCACAAATTAAATATTTCTATCTCAAGAACTCAGAGTTCAGTTTCTCCTTTGTAAAGTGTTTTGGGCATTCTCTGTCTTGTGTCTAAGAAGGTAACTTTCAGCTGATGCTGAATGCTTGAACTGAAAGGCAGGATCTTGGAATTAAGTGTTCAGAAAGGAGTGAGGACAGAGCTGACAGGAAAACTCTGTCCTGGACCATGTACTTTGTTGCTCTTGTCATTGCCTCTGGCCAGCTGACATTACTCTGCCACGTAATTGTAGTCTTTTTGGGGCTTCAGTTTCTCTTGTTTGTTTCTTTCCCTATTTACTCTTTTTTATTCTCTTCCCTGTGCTTCTCTGCACACTGCAAAAGGGTGAAGCCAGGCCTCAGCTTTCAGAGTTAGGTCAGCCTATCTTTGCCAGGTTCCAGCCTTGCTGTTGAGAGTTCAGTGTAATGCTTTGTAGTCAGTCCTGAATATTCTCCTACCTGGACTAGATTCCACTAGGATGAGCATCCCTGCTGCTCCGAGGGGAGTTCCTTGTAGGAAAACAAGTAAAGCCTGGGATTTCCCATCACTCAGTCTAGGCCCAAATCATGAACACTGAAATACTTCATGTGATGCAGGGGAACTGTGTGATCCACTTTTGGGTTCCTTCACACTACTGGGGTGCCAGCCGTGGGGTGTGTGGTGCTGCAGCCACCATGTCCTGGGCAGCAGGTATCCAAAACTCACCTGGAGGGTAGACTGTTGACCTGAGGAGATTTTGGCATTAACGGAGGTGGTGTATGAAATTAATATGAAATACTGCTTCCCCGCATGTCAGAAATAATACTGTGATCAATTTTAATGTAGAGAGAACAGAAAAGTTACCCATGGGGTCCATTAAAAATGTGGTGAGTGAACCTATTGAAGGCCATGAAGATTATCACATGATGGTGAGTAACAGCTCTCCTTTAATCATAACCATCTAATTCCTTCACGCAGTGCACACTACTGAGGCTGTAGGTCAGAGCAGGCTGGAGGTGGATGGTGGCTCCAGCCTTGTGGAGATGGGGACATGGGCTCCTCTCACACTGTCAATATTTTGGGTCCATATTGAATATCTGCTGCTGTGTGGAAATCTGGACTGGTTTCACACAAACATGAAGTGCTTAAGCATTATTTTGTATCTTTTGACTGTGACAGTGTTAAACCAGTAGACATACTCACAACATAGCTCATGATTTCTTAATGGTAGTGATATTTTTTTAATACCTGATTTAATTTCTAGTTTCTGTGGTATTTATATAAACAGGCCTTCATAGAGGTTAAGAAAAAAAGGATTTCATGCTGTAATATCTTTTCACACCTGTAATTTTCTGAACAACTGGCATGGGATCTAGCAAAGTTACATTTCAGGAGAGAACTGTGCTAATGTGCTGAATTTTTGGCTGTTTATTGTAATCCATGGGTTTTTTAAAGATCCTGCTTTTCAAAGTACAATAACTAACTTTTAGTGTTGATGTAAGTTTCTTTTCTATAAGAAGTCTGTTTCCTTCTTTATGGGGAGGAAAGGGAAATGTTTTTCCTTAAAATCATGGCCTGCAGGAGGGTGCTGCTCTAGTCTCTGTCCAAATACTTGATTTTTGATCACCCATGTAAGATGTCCTCTTCAGCACATGTTGCAATAAACTTATCCCACAGCAAGGACAGAGGCTGTGACATACCGTGGTGCCCTTTCCTGGGCACAGGAGAGAAGTTGAGAAGAGGACATTACGTCTAAATATAAAATCCTATGACTATAAAAACATGATCATTGTCTTGTTTAGTTCCTGTTTGGCTTCTCAGCTCTGTCATTTCTTTAGAGACTCTGAGTTATGCTTCGAGTTGTCTACCAGAATAATTTCCTCATGTTTTTGAGACTGGCCGGGAGTTTTGGTTACTGTTGTGATGTTGTAAACGGAAAGAGCTCATGGTTTTCTCGGTGCTCTGCAGCTCTTGTTCTCTGGAATGCTCCTGTAATTGCCCATCAAAGAGCTGTAGGATGCCCCGAGTGCTGGAGGGAGCAGCAGGTGGGACAGGCTGGTCTGGTTTGGCCCTGGATGAGCTGTGCCTGTCCACTGGGACCAGCTCCTTGTTCCCATGTGTAAATGTTGTCATTTTTAATTGCAGGCATTTCAGCTGGGCCCAACAGAAGCATCTTACTACTGGGTCTATTGGGTCCCAACTCAGTATGTCGATGCAATCAAAGACAC
Organism: Aleadryas rufinucha; assembly: GCA_013397815.1. Classification (NCBI taxonomy): domain Eukaryota; kingdom Metazoa; phylum Chordata; class Aves; order Passeriformes; genus Aleadryas; species Aleadryas rufinucha. The sequence goes on along the minus strand of VZTH01015354.1, from coordinate 6,364 downwards.
GGTGCTGGGGAAGTGGCAGTATTTTTGAAAGCACGCTCACCTCTGGCACAGGAAAATGACACAAATCTAAGGACACTGCTGGGAGAGGCCTCCAACATCCCTGGATGTGACAGTCCTGGAACTTATTATTAAAACATGCTAAACGAGGCATGGATGGAAGCCAGAGGTGATGTTCTTTCACCATTAGTTTACTTTTAACTTAAAGATTTCACCATCCCTTTTCTGCAGTCAGCTTCAACCATATTTAAAGCAAATACAATGGAAATCAATAAATCTTAATTCACAAAATATCGTGTGTAATACACTTAAATCTGCTGAGAGTTGATCTTCCAGTTTAGTTTTAAAAAGAAAATATTACAATGTATTATTGAGGATTTTTTACATGGTTTGAACAAAACAAATATTTTCATAATCTTTCAGTTATCACCATTAGACTTAATTTAGTTACTTGGTTGTGACTGGGACTTTGAGGAGCAGATTTTTAAGAATAAACTGTAGCAGTGTGCAGCGTCGCTGTTCGGTGAAGCCATATCCCGCTGGCCCTCCAGGGCAGCTTCCACTCTTTGGTAGCAGAACTAATTCTTTGTTTTAACCCAAAGATGCCCTGCTTGTTTGGGATTTTTCCTCACCTTTTCCCAACTCTGGCAGCTCCGGGTTGGTCTGTGTAGCGTGTTTGGAGCAGGTGAATTCTGCGGGGATGTTTTGCTGTGGCGGGTGACCCGGTGCTGCCAGCTGTTCCCTCTCATGCCAGGTCAGTGCTTCACCTCCTGCCCTGGGCTGCTACATTTTGGGAGCATTTTGTTGCTCGTGCATGTTGCAGTCCAGGATCATTTTGCTGCTGCTGCGTTGACACTGAGCTGTTGGACTGGAAACACCGTTGTGCTGCCTGGTGTGAGCAGAGGGACACAGTGACATGGACATGGATGGAAACACCGTAATGCTGCCTGGCGGGAGCGGGGTGACACAGATCTCCCAAAGGGAAGCAACCACAGAGACCTCCCTGCCCTGTTTGGGGTGGAGGCAGTAGGGAAGAGAGAAGCTCAGATGCTGTTTTGGATTCTTAATAACAGCAACAGTCTTTTGTGAGCTGGATTTGAAAATTTGTACTGATCTTGATTTCAGTGAATTGTACTTTAGATTAAATATCCAGCAAGTGATGTTTTGAAATGTAAACCACCTTCCAGCTTTTCTCCTGTTCCAGTTCACAAGAAGCCCTCACACCTCATTCTGTCAGAAGGAACGTGCTGCGCCTTGGGCTGTGATGCTCTGTGTGTCATCCCAGCCATCCACGTGCCATTTCTCTCAGGTGTTCTGAACAGAGCCCTCAGCCCTGGACAGGTGCAAAGCCCATAGCAGGTGGCATTGTGCAACCAGACTGGAGCAGCTCACACATCCCTGCTCTGCATTAACGCTGGGGCTCGGTGCTGCTCCATGCCAGTAGCTCAAACTCATGCAGAAACAGCCTTTTAGGAATAGCTAATCTGAATATGCTCCTTGAGGGAAGAGCCCAGTTGAAGCTCAGCAGGTGCAAATTCCCAAATGAGTATTTATTTTATTTTTATTTTACTTGAGAGACTGGAAAACACATTGGCTTTCTGGTAGGTGTTGAGGTCACATATTTTCCTGTAGCCTCTAGACAGCAGCTTTTAGTTTGTATTTTCTGTTAGAACAGCCACACAATATGAGTTTTAAAGGTGTTTCATATCCTACATAGAAACTAGTGATGTGCTTGTTACTCTTGTAGCTTGAGGTATTTCCTTTCTGTGTACAAGCCAGCAGCAGTGTGTCCTGACATGAGTGGCTGGGGCCAGAAGAGCCATGTCAGCTCCCTTGGCAGTCCCTGGAGCAGTGGGGGGAGAGGGGAGCTGGCCTGAGTTTACTGGTGACAATGTCATGGATGAAACGCAGCCATCACACTTGTGATTTTCTAGTTGCAGTCGTGGTGTTAAGGCTTAAATTAACAATTCGTTACCTGGTGGAAGGTGTGGGCACAACAGGATAAAACAAAGGGGTGACACTGGCTCTTTCTGTCACCTGGGTCCACATTGGCACTTGCCAGCTGGCTGGTTCTGTGATGATCAGCTCCCATTTGTTCCTCGATGTGCTCAGACCTGTCTGTGCATCTGTTCATATTCCGTTTCCTTTCCTGTTCCTTCGCCCCCTTGCTCCTGGGGAGGGCACATGCCCAGCTCCTGTGGCTTCTGTGCAGGACACAGCGACCGGGTGAGTAACTCTGGGGCGAGTGGGCACAGGCACCGACCCACTGCTGAGGCACAGGGCAGTGTCACACTCCTGCTGCTCCTTGCCAGAGGGGCACAGCTGCTCTGCCTCCTGGGCCAGGTACAGCCCAGCAGCTCAAAAGAGACTGAGCACAAACCCCTTGGTTACATACAAAACAGTTTTAAACGTGAAGAAAATACAATATACTAAGAAAATGTGATCCTGTTTAGGTGCTTCCTTGCAGGTTGGTTTTGATTGGAAAAATGCAATTGTTTCATTTTTTTTGTTCTATGTGCAAAATTTGAATTAAAATACAGGAAAGTGAATTATAAATGCTTTAGTTGGTGTTTGTTGGCTCAATATCCCAGGCTTCTTGGGACATCTTTGAAATGAATATTCCAGCTGAAATTAGCAGCACTGCTTTTAAGATCCCCCTTTTTTTTGTGGGGGGGGAATGATGTGGAGTTTTATATTTCTGGCATAGACCAATTTTTCCAAGGCAGTTGTTGACATTAAGAAACACCCTCTCTTTAGTGGGATAGTGCCACAGTTGCCTCGCAGCCGTTGCCTGCCTCTCTCTTGGCTTTGCATTTTGCTCTCTGGTCACTGTGACCATCCCAAGGCAGACTCAGCCATAACCAATGGTCCTGGGGAGGAGTTTCGTGGTTGGTCCTCAGTGAGACAGTGTGTGAGTACAGTGCAAGAACACTCGGTATTTGGAGTTGGTGGTAAAGATGATTCTGAGATCTGACATATAATGTTCTGTGGGAAGTTAACAGTAAGAGCTGCACAGAAGTGTATTTCAGCTGTATTGTGTTAAATTACAATTTAACAGGGTGTTTTCAGGGGTGACTGGTTCCTGCTGTGTGTAGGTGTGATTCCCGGGGAGCATCCTGGGGTGCCACTCCGTGTGAGGTTGCACTGAGTGCTTTCTGGATTTGCTAACTGCAGATTGAAGTATTTGTGAGGCAAATGCAGGCTCCTGCAGGACACAGCCGGTGTTTGCTGTTGGCTGCTCCCAAAGCCCAGGCAGTGTCCCCTCCTTGCTGCTGTCTTGGGATCCCTCCTGTCAGTCCCCCAGCTCCCCACCTTGTTCCATGACACTGAGTACCACAGCTCACCTGTGTGCCATCCCTTCCCCTCTCCATCCCTGCCCAGCACTGTAGGTTTCTCCTCCTCTACTTGTCCCAAGTTCAGTATTCTTTCCTTCTCCGTTTGTGCATCCCAAGTGTAAGCAGACCCAGGATCACTACTTCGTTGGGAATGCAGAATTTTGTTGCTCAGCCTGGTTGGGGTTTGAACAGAGACTGTCTTGCATAAAAGCTTGTGTTACTCACATGGTTTCATACTAAGTTTAAAGTAAATTATTAATTTCCATTAATGACATTGATGAGGAATGTGAACTACAGTCAGGATGTTCTGGTGACGGAAGAGAGTGATCTGGATTCAAAGGAGACAAGAAACTGTCACCACCATCACACTGTGCTGGTGCCACACACACCCTGCCCAGCTTGTACCTGCTGACTGGTGCCCACTGCTCCTCCATGCTCTAAGGGCCAAAGAGAAACAATTCCCTGCTGCTGCGCTGCCCAGGTGCCACGGTGGGGTCTGCTCTGCACCCCCTGCCCCACAGCCACGGTCCTGACCCTGCCAGTGCCGCTGTCTTGGGCACAGCACTCCCTGCTCCCATCCTTGCAGGGCTTGTTTCCAGACTTCTCTTTGTTTACTTTCTTCCTTTGTAACTAGGTTTTTCCAGTGGAGCTGTTTTCACCCTCAGTTCTGTCCTCCAGCCTCTCCCCACCTGTTACGATGCAACTGTTGGTTTTGTTAGTGAATGTCCTTGTCACCGGAGGGGAGCAGGGGGCCAGGAGAGCTGTAACAAGTCTTGTATGAAACGTGGCCATTTTAACTTCTAGCCAAGGATTCGCCTTGGTAGCTCATGGAAGTTCATTCTGTCTTATCCATACTCAAAGCAATTAATTCTTTGGTTTTATATTTTAAAAAAACTTAGATATTTGTGTCCACTGCAGATTTATTTTAAATGGAATATGTGAGTACCATGTATTATGGTATTCTTAAATAATCTATTGCCTATTTTGGGGGGAGGGAGATGACAAATATTTAGTCTTAGATTTGCACTGCTGGATTTTTTAAGTGTAACCTTGACTGGTTATCCTGGTGTTTTATTCTGTAAGATTAGTCTTATGAATTAAAGTTTGATAATTAAGTACTTCTGTGTTTGAGTGTTTCCATATTCTGTATGTACTGAGCTGCTTCCTCCTGCATAGACAGCTGTGAGCAAAGGGTTTGTAGTGAGTTTCTTTGGAGGAAGATGGACACAGGCAGAAATTCAGGGGATCCCACACCTGGTGACATGTTGAAGCTTTGGGTGCCCATCTCTCAGGGTGGGGATTTGGGTGCTGCTGCCCTGTGCCACTGCACGTGCATGGGCTCTGAGTTACAGGATGGTCTCTACCTCCCTGCCCAAAGCTGGGCTTTAATTTGCTTTTACACCGAGATTGGCCCAGTCCTGCTGGGCTGGCCCAGCCCTGGCTGCGGTGTCACAGTCCTGCTCCCAAAGCTCGGGAGCAGCCCCAGTGCAGGCTTTCAGCAGCCTCAGCTTTGTCACGCTGAGCAAGCGCTGCTCGGCTTCGCCTCTGCCTTTAGACACCTGCTGTTCCCTCACCCAAAAAAACCCCATCCCTGACACAGTTCAATAGCCCCAAATTTGCGCTGCCATTCTCCCAGCGTGTGCCAGCAGGCAGGTTCCTGTTCGGTTTAGTGTCCTGGCTGTCGGATCCAGCATTCAGTTCACGCGGGGTCCCACCGCAGCCCCTGTTCCCCATTGTCCCCCGGGCAGAGCTCCCAGCCCAGCCGCGCTCCCGGCACANGTGAATGTCCTTGTCACCGGAGGGGAGCAGGGGGCCAGGAGAGCTGTAACAAGTCTTGTATGAAACGTGGCCATTTTAACTTCTAGCCAAGGATTCGCCTTGGTAGCTCATGGAAGTTCATTCTGTCTTATCCATACTCAAAGCAATTAATTCTTTGGTTTTATATTTTAAAAAAACTTAGATATTTGTGTCCACTGCAGATTTATTTTAAATGGAATATGTGAGTACCATGTATTATGGTATTCTTAAATAATCTATTGCCTATTTTGGGGGGAGGGAGATGACAAATATTTAGTCTTAGATTTGCACTGCTGGATTTTTTAAGTGTAACCTTGACTGGTTATCCTGGTGTTTTATTCTGTAAGATTAGTCTTATGAATTAAAGTTTGATAATTAAGTACTTCTGTGTTTGAGTGTTTCCATATTCTGTATGTACTGAGCTGCTTCCTCCTGCATAGACAGCTGTGAGCAAAGGGTTTGTAGTGAGTTTCTTTGGAGGAAGATGGACACAGGCAGAAATTCAGGGGATCCCACACCTGGTGACATGTTGAAGCTTTGGGTGCCCATCTCTCAGGGTGGGGATTTGGGTGCTGCTGCCCTGTGCCACTGCACGTGCATGGGCTCTGAGTTACAGGATGGTCTCTACCTCCCTGCCCAAAGCTGGGCTTTAATTTGCTTTTACACCGAGATTGGCCCAGTCCTGCTGGGCTGGCCCAGCCCTGGCTGCGGTGTCACAGTCCTGCTCCCAAAGCTCGGGAGCAGCCCCAGTGCAGGCTTTCAGCAGCCTCAGCTTTGTCACGCTGAGCAAGCGCTGCTCGGCTTCGCCTCTGCCTTTAGACACCTGCTGTTCCCTCACCCAAAAAAACCCCATCCCTGACACAGTTCAATAGCCCCAAATTTGCGCTGCCATTCTCCCAGCGTGTGCCAGCAGGCAGGTTCCTGTTCGGTTTAGTGTCCTGGCTGTCGGATCCAGCATTCAGTTCACGCGGGGTCCCACCGCAGCCCCTGTTCCCCATTGTCCCCCGGGCAGAGCTCCCAGCCCAGCCGCGCTCCCGGCACACGGGGCTGGGGGGGACTAGAGCGCGGGGGCAGCAGGAGCCGGGTCCTCTGCCGCGGCCGGGATGGGGCCGGTGCCCACGGCGCGGGGATGCGGGGGGTGTCTGATCGCCTGCAAACGGTCGGGAACCGCGAGGGGAAGCGGGGCGGGGAGGCCGATGGGCCCGCGGTGTCCGGGTGCGTGTGCGGAGCGCGGG
>VZTH01015350.1:4519-27901 GCA_013397815.1 Aleadryas rufinucha | reverse complement strand
GACCAAACCCCCCTGCCCTGTCTACTTGCACTGTTGGTTGGAAGGAGGGATGGGGCTGGTGGGGCGGGGTGGGGGGAGTGTTCTAAGGGCTTATTTTACTTCTCATTATCCTCCTCTGATTCTGTTAGTAATAAATTCACTTTGCAACTTAAACTGAGCCTGTTTCGCCCTTGAAGTGTTTCTTCTGGTCTTTATCTCACTCATGAAGCGTTCATTAATTTTTTTTCTTTTCCCTCCTCTGCCCAGCTGTGGCAGGGGATAGTGAGTGAGCGTGGGTGCCTGGTGTTGGGCCAGTGTCAAACCATGACAGACACCTTCAAAATTTGTGGAAACTTATATGTAGATAAGAAGTTATGATATTATACCTTTATAAACTTAACAAATGTATATATATATTTGACGTATATTCTGCCCTGAAGTACGAGGAAAGGCAGTGCAGTAGTGGTCATAGAACTTGTGGGGAAGAGGGGCGTATAGGAGAAGGATATAAATTTATACTGACAAAGAAAAAATTCTGAATTAATAAACTATGCTAAGCTTCCGAAAGATAATGGACAGATGAATTAATCTGAGCTTGAAAAGGAATAAATCTGGTCCAACTCACCTAATTTTTTTACATCACAAGATCAGTGGCCCATGGAATTTAGAAATTTAGAATGCTTTTAACTGTTTTANTTTAGAAATTTAGAATGCTTTTAACTGTTTTAACTTCTTTTCTTTCTTTCTTTCTTTCTTTCTTCCTTTCTTCCTTTCTTCCTTTCTTCCTTTCTTCCTTTCTTCCTTTCTTTCTTTCCTTTGTTCATTCTTTTGTTTGGGTTTTTTTTAATAATCCAGGTAAAGAAGTAGATTTTTGTTGACTCTTCTACAGAGGCCTTAAACAATGTTTGGAAAACTGTGCCCAGAGAATTATTTGTGGTTCACTGCCAGAACAAAAAGATGTAGAGAGTGGAGCTTAATTTGTTTTTTTCATTAACAAGAGGGATGATGGAATCAAGAGCATATGATTAAATTTTCAGACAACACATAGCTGGGAGGGAGTGTAGGCATACTGGAGGATAGGATGAGAATCAAAAATGATCTTGACAAATTGAAGAAATGGTGTGGAAAAAAAGCCAGATGCAGTTCAACAGAGACTAGTGCAAGGAGCTACATTTAGACAGATATAATTAACAGCATAAGTGGGAAGAAAAACAAATGGTTGTGAAGAAATTAATTCCCTGCCTTTCCAGGGATTATAGTGGATCATAAACTGAAATTGAATCTGTAAAACCATCCTGTCATGAAAAAAACCAAATATCATATTCAAAGTATAATCAAGAATGTAAGTGTGCAAGATGTGTTAAGCCTATTTACTCATTAGTGGGGTAACAGGTAGAGTACTGTCTGGACAGGTCACCTTCAAAATGTATGTCTGCCAAAGAGAGGAATTTTAAATCAAAGCAATCCCAGATGCAGATCGGAGATCTAGAAAACAAGATCTAAAAGGCAGCATTGAATAAAGTATAGAGAATAAGATACCATGGAGAATATGCAAAAAAAATCTCTTTTTAAAAAAGGTTGTTGTTACAGAAAAATATATCATGCTGGGTCCAACAGACCAAGAGGCTGCTGAGGCTCTTACAGCTTCATGCCATAGGTGCAACCAGTAGCAAACTGAGCTTGTGGCCCCAGCAGGCACACACACACAGAGCACACACACGCAGAGCACATGTATACACCACATACAAACACACAGAGCTGTCCACACAGACCACAGCCACACAGAGCACTCCCACAAACACAGAAAGCAGCAGCGGCCTTATACTGTCCCCATCTCTAGCTGAGCAAGGTGGAGGTTTGTTAGTGAAAATATATTTATGCACATGAATATAAATATATATCTACATCTGTATAACATAGACCTTCCTCAGAAGCTGGGCTCTCACATTGTTTGTCCTGCAGCTGTGCCTGGATCCCAGTTTCCCTGGTTTCTAGCACCTGGGCATACAAGCCCCTGACACTGTCCCCTCTGCAGTTGCTGGTGCAGACCATCTCACTCACACACACGATCACACTTGAACATCCAGAGCTGGCTGGGGCTCCCCTGGTGCCCTGCAGTCAAGTTCCCCTGATTCTCATCCTTACAGACACACACACCAGCAGGTCTTGTCCCCAGAGACTCCAGATCCTATAGTGTCTCTAGAAACTGCTGGCACTCCCCTGGTTTCCCGAAGTCTGGGAAAGTCCCATTTCCTCCTGGGGTCTCACCCGTGGAGACACCTCTTCCCTCCAGATCCCTGAACTATGTCACCTGCTCGCTGGCTTATATGACTGAATTTTCACTAGTGATCACATGCATTCCTACTTAGGTAATCTCTACCAAGGGTAACTCCAGGTGCTGCACTGGGGGCACATGGGCCTCTGACTCAAGTCCCACACCAGGACTGGCACTTGAGTTTCACTCAGTTTGGTCTCTCCAGTCCAGTTGCTAGCACCCAGGCAAGTGCACCCTCCGACCTGTGGTCCCACACCTGTTGCTGGCATTCAGACACCATCCCACAGACATGCACACAGAAGAGGAAGTTCTTCCCACAGAAAAAAGAGCTAAAAATTGTGCTGAGCAAATGCAGGGCAAATAATTTTGAGCAGCAAGCTATTTACATGCAACTAGCCTTTTTTATCTCCTTATCCTTATGTTTTCCCAGTCTTGTTCCTACTCAGATCATCTGGATTCCCTTCAACACTTTCAGTTCTTCCCTAAACATCCCATCACAAATCTTGAACAATCCCCAAATGCTCTTCCCCTGTATCCCGTAAAGTGTTCTATATACCTAGGCAGTGACTCCTCTCAGTCCAAAAGGTGCTCCAGCACTGGCTCATTGTGGTGAGTCCACATGTGACACCCATCACAGTGAGTCAATGCTGGAGCATAGGACAGGTTATGGGATGCAGAAAAAGTGATAAAAAGGGTGCCCTTGGGAAGGGGTCTGGATGCCAACAACAGGCGTGGGACCACAGGCTGGTGTGTGCATGTGCCTGGGTGCCAGTAACCAGACTGGAGAGATCAGAGTGCCTTCTTGAATTGAATAGTTTCTGAATGACTAGCCTGGATTTTCCATTTTTTTTGATTCAGGGCACAGTTATTTCATTCACATGCAGATAGTCTTAGGACCTGTCTCCCATTGGTGAACACTTTGCCGGAAAGGTAAAGAGTGGGTGGTCATAGGAAATCTCAGGTTGCAAGCAAAGCCTAGAATGTTTGATGGAGATACTAACTAAATTAAAGAGTTAAATGCTTGGGATTCTTCATTAATGTGAACAATTGACCAGCAATCATATGAAAGAAGAAAATGGTGGAGGCACTCTTTTAAGAGTTCAGTAATTTTGTACAGCTAGAGCTGTAATGGATTTCAGCAGAATTAATCCCTAGGCCTCCAAGATTCTTTCAGGTTACATATAAGGAGGGAAACTTTCAAAAGTAAGTTCCTTGTAGTTACTAATGTCAATACATAACTTTTCTTCAATAGCTTAGTGCTACTTTTCAGCTCATTGAACAGACAGTTGTAAAATTTCTGTTTATGTAAACAATACTTACCCAGTTAATAGCCTGTTCATAGTAATAACAATTTGCCCAAATTCTACATTTTCCAACTCCAAGGAAAGAAATCTAGTGAAATAATTCTGATTAGGTCATTCAGTCTTTTGCTAGTACATGCAAAGTATGTATTAAGAAGCCAACATTAAGAGAAGACATCAGGATAACCCCCGAAAATGCTTAGAAAAATATCATTATCTGTGGTAGCCATTCATGGAATTACAAGCTTTTTTTCCTAATTAAAGTGGAAAAAATAATACTAGTTAAGTTTTGGGGGATTTTTTTGCATTGCACTTTTACGTAATTAGCACTATATGTAGTTTTAAGAACAGAATACTCTTTCCTGCAACTTGTCTTTACTTTGGTTAGATGTAATACTTGTTTGGAATTTTAATTGTTGCATAATTTTTCTTCATATGAAACAGAAATATTTATAGTGTGAAGATGACCTAACAGTTAGAGATGGAATCCTCTGAGATCATTGATTTCACTTCTGAATTCTGCAGATGAATCACATTAGAGCATTTGCTTCAGATTCCCTTCATGGGATGAAAATTTATTAATATTTACCAGTGTTGGTGCGCTGCAAAATTATTTAATTTTTATGTAATACTTTGAGATAGTGTCATGGTGTGCACTGTTTAGTAAGTGCTTCTGTATTTGCAAGAGACAAACTACCTTTTATTTTATTTGTGAAATCTGTTCCAGCAGTTTGAGATTTGTACTGGTCCACTTAAATGAACTCAAGTACTGATATAGCTGTAGATTTTTATGTACATGTATTTGAAAAAGATTATGAATTTCATAAAGGTTAGTATAATCAGCAACAGATCTTTCACCTGTGCTAGTGTTCTTAACAGAGACCTTCATTTAATGTTCTCTGTAGAAACAGCAGACTGCAGAGGACTGATTAATAAAGTTTCAGTTCTAGTTCCTAGACATTATCATTTAATATTTTGTTATAATCTAATTTACTACAAGTAATTTAATAACTCAGAGAATGTAATAAAATGAATGTTCACTCTTATTCTCACCCCTTTCTCCAGGAAAACCATTCAGCATCAAGTTAAAGAAAGAACAGGATGTGAAATAAATAGTAAATCAGTCTATGAAAGTTCAGGACAAATTCATCTTTTTAAGATATAATGCTTGATTAATCATTGCGTTTAGAAGCACTTAAGTAATCTTAACTAAATCCTATTGTTGTTCTATGCATGAAAATGCTGCTGGTTTTTTGTACAAAGGACAGTCTAAAATCTAGGTGCTCTATAGGAATCACACAGGACCATAGTGCACCTAAGTACTTGAAAAAATAGGCCAAGATATAATGCCTTGTTTTCCAGAATAAACCAATATATGAAAAATTGAAAAAAAAAAAAAATATAAGGAGATAAAGAAATCAATTAAGAATTAATTTAAGAAATTAATTTACATTTACTGTGTGAGTTCATGGTAATATTGTCTATTATTAACAGAAAAAATATTGTTTAAAAATAATGCTAAACAACTGAAAAGAACATTTTACATATATCAGGACTATTTAATTATTTATGTAAATTAAACATCTTGCTAAAGAAATTCACAGGACATGAAAGAGTTGATGCAAGACATGCAGGAAAAATGACCTGTCATTTTTTTCTGCAACATAATAATTTTAATAATTACAAAATATCACTAACAAAAAGTTGTTTGGTGCTGGTTCCTTTTTTGATCATTCTGCCAAGAAAAATGAAAGGTAATAAATTCTCTGTGTCTACCAGGAAAAAAAAAAGACAGAAAGCCATAAGCTAAAATGTCAGCTGATCTTGACGTGGGACAGAAAAGTTTGACTGAATAACCCTGTGAGGTTCCTCCCAGTCATATTCCATACGAGTACATAATTAGAAATTGGCAAATGTTTTGAAAAATGCTTAGCTGAAGTAAACAGAGCAGTCACGTATCTTCCATTGTGTGTCCCAGGAGCTGCATGCATTTGTGATAGTTCTGTGACACAGAGCAGTCTTGCACCTGCCCAGCTTTTTTTCTTGTACTGATGTCAAAGTGCATTACAAAGAGAGCCAGATATATTGTCCTGATTTGTCAGACTGTGTGACAGAGTCAATTAAAGGTTAATAGAGTTCTCCTACGTCTGGCAGGATGTTAGTGGCATAGGAATATAACCAAAATTTGATGATTCCCAGTTTAAACACAAGCATATCATACCTAGCCGTGTTCACAGTACTTTGAAAAGAAACCTCCTGTTGCATGTACCTCATGCATATAGTTAGTCGTACCTCATGCATATAGTTAGTCACAGGAAAAATATAACTGACATATTGGTATGACATGCTGGAATATTTAAGTTTGCCCAATCACAGAATGGTTTAGGCTGGATCTTAAGTACAATCTACTTCCAGATTTATCAATTTTTTTCCAATGTTTTTGGAGCTGTGCTGAATCCATAAAATGTCTCAAAAAGGAATAAAGATCATACCAGTTTCCTCAAATTTTTTTTTCCATTTCATTATTCCACAGAAAGAAAGAGCTGGAGAGTTCCCCATACTTAAACACAATACGCTTGTGTGTGTATGTGTTGTGTTTTTTTACTCTTATGTTATTGCCATGCAGCATAACTAACCCCATCTTTTACTGTGATTTCTTTAGTTAAGTGGTACAATCTGTAGGGAAAACTTTCACAGCAGCTGTTCCCCTCCATAAAGCAAGATTCACATCTTAAAGCTTTTCTTCCACAGATTAAATGGGAAGAGCATGTGAGGTATTTCTCTTATCATAGTTATATATTTGTAGATGCATTTTGATGTCATGTTTACACCGCAATATAGATACTTACATATTGAAAGAGCATCCTTAAAAAAAGAAGAAAAAGAAAGACAATACAAGATTTTCAGAAGTATTAACATACTGCCATGACTGAAATTCTAGTGATTTTAGTGTCATAAAGATTATGATGTGCTTTGCATCTTTGGACATTCATCATTTCAAAGTCTGTGCAATGCAAAACCTCAATACATTCAAAGTCACTTTTGGCAGGCTGCACACCCTGCTGGTGTAGATGTATCCTCTGTGGACCAAAGCCCCTGATTCCACTTTCTGCCTCACAATGAATATCTCCAAAAGTATGTCTGAGACATACTGGAGATTACTTAAATTCTAACTCCTAGTTCTTCTGCTGAAATGAAAATATTTATACTCCTAAGTAATAATAAATTTACATTATTTTGGAGGCATGGATGGCTTTTCATCTTTTGATAGAGGCTGAACATCTGATTGTATGTTTACCCACGCAAATAAGCATTTGGGAAACAAAGAAAATTACAGGACCAATAGGAGTTTCCTAACAATCACAGCTTTTGACATTTGAACATCCAGGATGACAGCCTAGAGTTCTTACAAGCATCCTTGCTTTGTATGTGGTGGCAGTTTAATTTTATTTGAATTCATAATAAGAAAGGTTTCACAGACTGTTTTGCTTTGTACAGGAAAGACCAAATGTAAGCTAATACAAGTAGGAAATGGACCACAAACCCTTCATTTCAGACAAGGAAAAATGCCAATCAGGCAGGTAGACTTCAGTCAACAACAACCATAAAACTGTAGTAAACAAGCTGTGGGATCTGACAGATGGTGCAAAACATTTTGTATGCCCTGGCATGAAACAATTTTCCTTCTTGAATTAATTGTAATGCCTTTATTTCTGTGGGGGAAACCTAACCATAACACTAAATATCCAATTCCTGGAGTAGTAATTTTGGATATAAAAGGTTAAAATTCATGTTTCTTGTCCATATCAAGCAAAAAAAGGATTTAGCTATTCCTTTCTGTTTCCCTGCACATCATCCTACTGAATCTTCAGTACTCTCTCAGACTACTGGCTATTTTAACCTTCCTAATCTAGTTTTGTTCAGAAATTCTGTCTGCAACTCTACAACGTAACTTTCACTAATTCCATTTCTGTTGAAATTAATACATTGTGCTTTAATACTATAATCACACTTCTGTGAAGAAACTTTTATGATTTACTCAGGTTATACATTTATCTCAAAATACTTATTTCAATATATTGCTCTCTTGCTCACCTTCCTTTTTTTTTAGTCACACATTCTGATTTTTAGTCATACAAAGAAGAATTAACAAATATTACAAGCAGTATTGATGAATGAATAGCATGTAAGTAGAGTTATGACTCTTTTCTGCTGAAAACAGAAATAGTTAATGGCTTTGAAACACTCATGAAACAGTGCCAAAAAATCTTCAAATATTTAACAGGATAATCAAGTAGTTATAATAACCTGTGTTAAGAAGAGTCTTGACAATGGCTGTTATGATACAAATAACATCACAAAATTGCATGCCATCTGTATTTGTGTTTGCTTTTCTATGTGTGCTTGTGTGCATATTATGAAAAAATAATATTACTTTGGAGACAAGAGCTGTTAAATTAAGGAAATATTAAATTAAACAATGGTCAGTCCTACAATTTATTTGGAAAGGGAAATTGTGCCAAGTGGCAAAACAACACAGTTTGAAGGTCATAACTGTAGTGACATCTCTGTGAAAAAACCATGTTGCATTTACTTTTCCCTTCTAATAGTGTTTCTAACAGCCAATGCTGTTGCAAAATAATATTTATGGTGTCAAACTCTGTCTCTTCTATTCCTTCATTCATTATTGCCGCTCATTGTCATTACTTTCTTTTTTTCCTCCAGCAACACTAACCTTGCCTCTGTCTGTAAAAGCATAGACTACTTTAGCTTGCAGACAGTAATGAGTAGTTTCAGTGCATCCTTAGAGTTTAGACCATTATCTAGACACGTCCCATTCCTCTGCTTTAATTTTTAAGATATTTTTGTACATTTTTCTCTGACATTTTACTTCCAGTGCAATAGCATCCCACACTATAGACCACTGTCTTCAATGTATCAATGTAACTTTTTCTGAAAACCACTTTTTAAGAAATTTCAGCAAATCTAGGTTGCCAAGTCCAGATGATTGATCACTTAAAGTCTGAAACTGCATCAGTGCTGTTTTCTGACCATTTTTTCAGGTTTCTTATCCTTTCTAACCTCTCAAGAAAGAGTATATAACTTCTTTCCAGAATTATTATCAATTTTTCTGATCACACATAATAAACTTTGTCCCATAACCACTTACCTTGTTTATGCACTCCTGGCATCTTACTCATTGATATCACCTTTTCAGTTCCACGGTTTCATTTCTCTGAACTTCTTCCTTTTCTGCCACAAGACATTGAATAATATTCTACTTTTTAAACCTTATCTTCAACCTTGCCTCCTCTGAGATTTTGTTGTGCTTTATCTGTAGAACAGATTCATTAAAATCGCCTTTTTTTTTCCCTTTTCTTTTTCATTGTGACTGGAAGCATCTAACACAACTGGTGAAAACTGTGCCATCTATCATGGCAGCAAATACTGGGTAACTTTCTCACATAGCTATATCTGCCTATATTTTGAATGGAGACTAAATCTCGTCCAATTTGTTCAGTATTCTGAGACACATTTTTTTCTGTCACAACAAATTTGTGCATTTCTTCACGATGATCCTTCAAGATACCTGGGTGTATTTTCCTTGGTGTCAACTATTCACTTGTCAGTATGAATATTTTTCATCACGTGTGTACATTTCACTTTGAAAAGCATGTCAAAGCTTGTGAAATTTATTTTTGGATCATGAGCTTTGTCTTTCACTGTGGCTAAAGTTTATTTAGTGATGCCAACAGAAAATCAAACAAATACAATGAGAAAAATATCCAGTCATGTTCAAATCACTGTAAGTGATAATTAGTTCTCACTGTGTTCATTTTTCCTTTGAATTTAATTTCTGTGGATGGTTACAGCTAAGAATTATGACTTAAATTTCATATGTTGGATATTCAACAGCAAGAAACAGATTATACGTATAAATTTATCAAATTTAAAATAATGAATAAATATTGACTGAAAACACCTGTCAGTCTTGGGTCATTTAAAGGCTAATAGTTGCCTGGAGCCAGTGCTGCAGCTAGATGTCAAAACAGAATGGTTGTAGTATAATGTCACCCTCTTTTCTGGATAGCCACCACTACATGTGCAAACATGTAAAATGTTATGCTAATTAAAGATTATATGTGTTTGTTTCCTTCTTAGGGTTATGCTTATCACAGGTGAACCAATTTACCTCTTACTATATGCAGAGATCTACCCTTACTTGCTACCACTTTTTACCTCAATTTTGGTTTTTTTACTAAAAATCTATGCCTTTCCTTTCAAAAACTGACTCAATATAACTACTATTTATAAAGTTTGCTTTTGACATGTTTTTTTCTCCCACTAGCTACCTTTTTTTTTTAAAGAAAAAAACCCAACATTTAAAAAAATCTTTGTTTTTTGGTATCTTCATGCTCCCTGAACTTTATTTCCTCAGTGTTAACCAATTTAAAAGTAGATACTTTATTTCTGAGCTTATGATGTGCCTACTGAGACAAAAATAATCCCACTCTAGTTCTATGAATAAACATTTAGCCGATTTCTTCTACTTATCTTCTGCAATCTGTGAGAAAGATTATGAAAAAAACTAAATGACAGATCTATGAAGAAAATCATCATAAAAAATTAGTCTCCTCAAAGATTTATTCAAATGTTTTGTTTGCAGGATTCTGTACTCAATTGAAACATCACACAGATGAGGTGTGCAAAGCACCAGTGTCTTCAGCTGTGAAACAAAGCTCCAAAGCATTGCTTAGTTAGGATTCATTAAAGTGATGCTAGCAGAGATTGATTCAGTGGGGCTGAAAATGTCTCTGGCGGGTGAAACTTTGCAGGATTTTTTCTATACACTAGTTTGTATTATGATTCTCTTAGAAATATTACAATTTTTCATATCTAGTTTTGGGAACACATTGTCCCCCTGTTTAGAGCATTCACCTTCTTGGCCAGACAGTTGTGCTTTCATTATTTGCGTCTTTGAATGATTTCTCTAGGATCCAGATGGGGCAAGCAAGGGACACAAAAATGGCTTGGCTCGTTCTGTAGCTTGCAGTGTGGAAAACTCCTCAAAAATAGGAGCAGTAAATACCATTTAATAATGTGGTTGAAGCATTTAAATTCTCCAATTCATCTATTAAAAGTAATTCTATATAACCTTCAGTGCTTTTGCCTCTGTGTGACAAATGTGCCATGAGTTATATGCTGTGTTTCAGTTGCATATATTGCCTTATTTCATTATAGTGCAGTGTATGAGAAGAGTTTTTAATCACAGTTACAAACATTTTTATTCTCCCAGATCCCATCTTTCAGATGAAGAGAGAAAAGCATATCCCACATCCACAAAGGATAGGGGAAGGATATTCTTTCTCCACCTATTCCAAGCCTAACAGATCAAATATCTTTCCAGCAGGATTCAGGTATCTAATGCAATTTTTTCCTAGTGGCCTCTAGTGCTACCTATTTTTTTTTTTTTAAGTTTCTTCAGTACTGCATATAAGGAATTTAGCATTTGAGGTTTTAGGCTATAGTGGGTTGACCCTGGTTGGATGTCAGACACCCACCAAAGCTGCTCTATCACTCCTCTCCACAAGTAGGCAGAGGAGAGAAAATACAACAAAAGTTTCCTGTGTTGACAGAGAGGTCACTCGCTGGATACCGTCAGGGCAAAACAGACTCAACAACGAGTGCACCCCATGGGCAACAGTTCTCCACCAACTGCTCCCATGTGGGTCACTCTTCATCAGGGTGCAGTCCTTCAAGGACAACTTGCTCCAGTGTGGGTTCCCCACAGGGTAACAGGTCCTACCAGCAAAAATGCTCCAGTGTGGGCTCCTCTCTGCATGGGTCCACAGCTCCTGTCAGGAGCCTGTTGCAGCATGGGCCTCCCACAATTTCACAGCCTCCTGTCAGGCGCGGGTCTCCTCCCCAGGCTGCAGGTGGATCTCTACATCCCCGTGGATCCCCATGGGCTGCAGGGGCACAGCTGCCTCACCATGGGCTGCACCAAGGCCTGCAGGGGAATCTCAGCTCTGGTGCCTGGAGCCCCTCCTGCCCCTCCTTCTGCACTGACCTTGGTGTCTGCAGAGCTGTTCCTCTCACCCCACTCTTCCCTGGCTTCAATTACATTTGTGCAATAACTTTTTTCCTTCTAAAGTACGTTATTACGGAGGTGTTACCACCATTTCTTATTGGCCCAGCCTTGGCCAGCGGCACATTTGTCCTGGAGCTGGCTGGCACTGGCTCTGCTGGACATGGAGGAAGCTTCTGACAGATTTTCACAGAAGTCACTGGTAGTTCCCCCTGTAGTTCCCCGTGCTACCAAAGCCATGTAAACCCAATACATGAGCCTATTTTCCCCACACATAATTTTTTTTTCAGAAAGAAATTTCCATGTGATTTTTTTTCTTTTTGTTCATTGAGGCCTTTATATTGTTCTTCATTCTCTTCTCTCTTTTGCATGCTTAGTACTTTCATGTTACTTTTTCTTAATATTAAAGGAGAATTTATTTCAGGAAAGCTTATATATAATTACCTCTGTTTTCTGTGTAAGGAAGGCATTAATTAAAAAGTGGAAAAATAAAGCTGCTCAGTGAATAATTATGTGAATACTATGAGGTGGATGTGGTTTGTGGTGTGCTCCACAAAAAAGCATAAGATGCTTTTATTGTCCACTGTTTGGGACCTACCAGAATGAAGAGAAGCCTCTCTCTTCTTTTCTTAGGAAAAGCAAGGGTGCGTCACTAAGACTGACATAGCCCAATACAAAGTACAGCTAGCTTATATATGTGATTTTGAGATAAAAATAGAAGGTTCAGATGTGGAATGCTGTGCCATGCACAAAAGAATTTCAGAAGCAGGAGGAGAGTAGAATTTTCTGGTGCTCACTCGAATCACAGCATCTCATATTTAGTTCCTTTTTCCAGCTTTCACCAGTGGAAGCTGTTCCTCTATTAGGCAATGTTTGATGAGTTTTATACTGGCAAATTGTTATGTTGTTTGTTAACTAAACAGTCTCCTTAAAGAGGCTGTGTAATGCTTTCATGGCATAGTTCAGCTTTTCATGTTATCACTGTAATGACTCATCCAGTTTTCTAATATAAAACCAATTCCAGCTTGCAACAGATCTCTACTGGATGAGGGGAAATTTAGGAGCTTGCAACTAAATGAAAGTACTATTTCAAAGTTAGTATGAATGCTGCCTGACCCTGTGCCACTTAATGATTAGTAAGACAAATACATCATTATTCTATGTGTCCTGCTCCTGAACTATATTACATCAAGAAAACACAAAAGGTGATTTTTTTAATTGCCTGTTTTCTGGTATTTACTCTGTATAATAGATCTGTTCAGACTGTGGTCCTTTTTTTGTTTTTCCTAATGTTGCTGTGGTTAGACAGCAAAGCACCACACAGCTGCTTCATCATTCCCCCTCAGTGCAGTATAGGAAGGAAGGAGAAATAACACAAACATTCAGTAAAAAAAAGTTTCACACTTGAAGGCAGACATTTACCTCTACACTTTCTCTCTTTCATTCTGAGATCTTAGCGATTCCCATTCTTGATTAAATACATTTTTTAATTAAATGAGCTCTCACCTTCTTTCATAATTCCCTAAGTCAGCTCAAGATGAGTGTTTTGCAAACGTTCTTAGAGAAATAAATAATAAACATTTTCTTAATTTTTAAAAAATTTTAATTTTCAGAAAAATTCAATCAAATTTTTCAAAAGCTAGTTGCAGTGGTCGGTTCAAAACTTTTAGAATGTGATGAATCAAAGAAAGGAACACCTGTTACAGTAGCTGAAGCCAACTGGAGAAAGGTAAAAGTATCTAAAATTAGTGAATAATTTTGTAATCATGGGTAAAAAATAATTTTCTGTTCTCACAGAATTTCTTTTACAAGTTTTTTTCTTCCCTTCCCCAGGTCCTCACCACATATAATAAAGCTTAAGGATCTTAAGCCCTTAATGGGTTATGTTTTATTCAACATAACACGAGTCTGTGAGGGAGTGAGGATTTCCACTAAGCCTTCCAAGTCTGGGGCTCCTGACCTCTAGACTTCATTTTCACTTAAAAATTGGCAGAAAAGGCAAGAGGCCAGATTTACTGCAACTTTATTCAGAGCAGATGGAAGCAGATGAAACTATAAACAGCGAAGTAGCTGAGCATAGAAGTTAACTAAAACACTAAGTGAAGCTGTTAAATCTGACACAGGGACTAAAGATACCTTCAGAAAACATTGTTGCTGAATTAAGCACTGACAGAAAGCAGAAGCTGATTTCATCGGACAATGAAAGCCAAAAAAGTTTTTAAGAAAGTTAAAAAAAGATTCAGAAACAATCAGTGTTAACTTAATTTAGAAAAGTATCAGAATAGTTGGTCTAATGAGCCTTAGAAACTGCCAGTATAATGTGTTCTTGATTTCCCTCATAAAAGAAAATGTGTAAATTTTGCCCTTGGTGAGTAAACTACTTTTGAACACAAAGAAATTGTTTCCTTATAGGGCCCACAAACCTGCCTCTAATTTTATCTGCATAAAACTATAAATCATAAAAAGACCAATTATGAGGGGAGATTTTTTGAAAGCATTTTCAATAATTATAGAATTATTGAATCATAGAATAGCTTGAGTTGGAAGCGACCTTAAAGGTCATCTAGTTCCAAACCCTCTGCCATGTACTGGGACACCTTCCACTAGACCAGGTTACTCAAAGCCCCATCCAAACTGGCCTTAAACACTTCCTGGATGGGACAGTCACAGCTTCACTGGGCAACCTGTGCCAGTATTTCACCATGCTAGGAGTAAAGCATTTTTTCCTAATATCTAATCTAAATTGACTCTCTTTCTGTTTAAAACCATTCCCCCTTGTCCTGTCACTACATGCCCTTGTGAAAAGTCCCTCTTCTTCTTTCCTGTAGTCATCCTTTAAGTACTGGAAGGCTGCAACAAAGTGTTCCTGGAGCCTACTCTTCTGCAGTCTGAACAACCTAGTCTCTCTCTAAAGATACTCCAGCCCTCTAAACATCTTTGTGGCCCTCCTCCAGACTCACTCCATGTCCAGACTGACTCGAGCAGGGTAGAGGGACAGAATCACCTCCCTAACCCTGTTGGCCATGCTGCTTTTGACACAGTGTTTGGCTTTCTGGGCTGCAAGTGCACATTGCCAGCTCTTGTTGAGCTTCTCATCAGCCAATACCTGCGAGTCCTTCTCCTCAGGGGTGCTCTTAATCCATTCTCTGCTCAGTCTGTACTTGTGTTTGGGGTTGCCCCAACCCATCTGCAGGACCTTGCACTTGACTTTATTGAACCTCATGAGCTTTGCACAGAACAACATCTCAAGGCTGTCCCTCTGGATGGCATCCCATTCCTCCAGCATGACTGCACCACACAGCTTGGTGTCATCAGCAAACTTGATGAAGGTGCACTCAATCCCACAGCACATGTCATCAACATAGACATTAAACAGCACCAGTCCTAATACTGATCCCTGTGGAATGTCATTCATCACTGCTCTCCACTTGGAGATCGAATCATTCGCAACAACCTTCTGAGTACAACCATCCAACAAATTCCTTATCCACTGAGCATTCCATCTGTCCAATCCACATCTCTCCAGTTTAGAGATAGTGATATCATGTGAGACAGTGTCAAATGCTTTGCACAAGTCCAGGTAGATGGTGTCACTCTTCCCTTATCTACCAAACATGTAACCCCATCGTAGAAGGCCATCAAATTTGTCAGATACAATTTTCCCTTATTGAAACCATCTTGGCTGTCACCAACCACCTCCTATATTTAGACATACTTTAGCATCATTTCCAGGAGGATCTGCTCCATGATCTTACTAGACACCAAGGTCAGACTGAATGACTTTTAGTTTCCAGGGTTGTCCTTTCTTTTCCTTTTTAAAAACTGGGGTTTATTTTTCCCCTTTTTCAATCACTAGGAACTTTAGCAGACATCCATGACCTCTCAAATAAAATGGATTGTGGCTGAGTCACTTATCCACCAGTTCCTCTGCTCCCATAGATGCATCTCCCCAGATCCCATGGACTTATGCACTTTCAGATTCTTTAGATGTTCTTGAAACTGATCTTCTGCTATAGCAGGCAGTTTTTTATTCGCCCAGTCCCTGCCTTTGCCTTCTCTGACATGGGTAGTGTGGTTGGAGCACATGCCAGTGAAGACTGAGGCTAAAAATTTGTTGAACACCTCAGACTTCTTCATATCCCATCTAACCAGGTCTTCTGGTCCCCCTAGAGAGGGCCTGCTTTTCCCTGGTCTTCATTCTATCACCAATTTAGCTATAGAAGCTTTTCTTGTTGCCCTTGAATTCCCTGTCCAGATTTAATGATATGAATACTTTCCTTTCCTGACATGATCCCTGGTGCTTGGACAACAACTCTGTCTTCTTCCCAGGTTACCTGTCCTTGTTTCCACCTTCTCTAGGCTTCCTTTTCATGTTTGAGTTTGTCCAGGAGCTTCTTTGTTCATCAGGCTCCTGGCATTTTTTTCCTGACTTCCCCTCTGTTGGGATGCATTGCTCCTGAGCTTGGAAGAGGTGATCCTTGAATATTAACCACCTTTCTTGGGTTTCTCTTCCCTCCAGGGCTTTATCCAGTGATGCTCCACCAAGCAGATCCCTGCCTGAAGCTCAGGGTAGCAAGCTTGCTGTGCACGCTCTTGACTCTCTCTTTCAAACCCCTTCCCTTTGGCCAGTAGGATTGATGAAAAAAAAACCTGTGCTCCAGAGACCCTTACTGCATACCCAAGGACTCTAATCCTTCTTGTCCTCTTCAGGCTGCTCCCGTCTATCACTGGTGCCCACATGGAGCAACAGCAGCAGGGAAGAGCAGACTGTACGAGGCTTGGTATTCTCTCAGTGGCATCCCTAATACAAGCCCCTGGTAAGCAGCACACCCCTCTAGAAAGTGTGTCAGGCCCACAGACTTGTGCCTTCATACCTCTCAGAAGGGAGCTGCCTACTGCTACCACCCATCATCTGTTGTGTGACCTACCAGCTCCTGGGAGGTCTCTGCACTCTTCTGGGGCTTTCCCATTTTGGGATCCACTCCTGTATGCTGAGATCCCCCACTTCCCTGTGGAATGCTCCAGAAGACAAACTTATCACCTTGGAGAAGTGAATTAATCACTAAGATGCCTTTTCCTTTAAGAAGTGTAGGTACTTATTGATTGCTGTGGTAGTCACAACTGGCAACAGTAGCTGCCTTAAGTGCATTATAGCACAAAGCATGGTTCAGGTACAGTTTGTTTTGCTCCTGGCATGCTAACTAAAATGGTGCAAGGCTGGCTGCTTATTTACACATCCCTCCCCCTGCCTCTCTCTATTTCTGATGGCCAGGTTGATTTCCTGCCTGAATCAAGACTGAAGTAAGTGAAAGTTTCTATAATCTGTCGTTAACCTATGGATGCCTTGAATTAGTAATGATGCCTTTAACAGCAGTAAGACAGTGGTGTCCAATTTGTTTCAAGCATGGTATGAAGAAAAATTTCCATCTCAATTGCTGTTGTACCTATTTATTGTTAGTGTTTTCTATGATTTTTAAAGTGATGGCAGCTGTATTTCAGACATGATTAATACTTCATTGTAATCTGTTTACAGTTGAGTGACTTCATAATTCCTTAAAGTGATCATACGTATTGGGTTTGCATGGCAAGGTTTAGGTGGTGAGGGGGCTATATGTGTCTGCTGTAAGAAGCTGCTAGAAGCTTCCCCTCTGTGCAACAGAGCCAATGCCAGCTGGCTCCAAGGTGGACCCACTGCTGGCCAATGTTAAGTCAGCGATGGTGGTAGCACTTCTGGGAAAACACAGTCAAGAAGGAGGAGAAAACCCCAATTGGTGAGCTGCAGACAAAGAGAGAAGTGAGAATACAAGAGAAAACAGCTCTGCAAACCCCAAGGTCAGTGAAGGAAGGGCAGGAGGTGTTTCAGGTGCGGGAGAAGAGATTCCCCTGTGGCCCGTGGTAAAGACCATGGTGAGGCAGCTGTGCCCCTGCAGCCCACAGAGGACCAGGGTGGAGCAATCTCCCTACAGCCCCTGGAGGATCCCACACCAGAGCATGGATCCCTGAAAGACACTTCGACCCCATGTGAAGCCCATACTAGAGCAGGTTCCTGGCAGAACCTGTGGACCTGTGGAGAGAGCAGCTCAAGATGGTTTGGCCCAGTGAGGGTAACATGCTGGAGCAGTCTGTTCCTGAAGGAATGCAGCCCATGGGAGGGTGTAGAGCCACATATTCGGGACTGGCTACAGGCCCGAGGAATAGAAAACATGAAGTCCTTGAATCTTGCAGAATCAGGCTGATAAGGAGGAACTGAGGAATTAAAAACTGCTTACACCGTTAAGCTCAAGGTCAGATTCCCACACCGCAAATGTCAAGTTCCCCCCGACACCAACAACCAATGAGGAGCTAACATTTCGCAATATGCATGAGCCTATTAGCCAGTGTATAAATGTGAAAGGGAAAACCAATAAACGGGGCTTGCTGACAACTCTGATTGAGTGTCCAAGTCTTCTCTCCGTCGCCTCTCGGACGCCCCCTCGCGACCACCATCCCTGAGCCCCCTAACACCAACAGGAGGGATCCATGCTGAAGCATCTAATGAAGAATTATAACTTGTGGAAGAACATATGTTGGGGAATTTTATGCAGTACTGTCTCCTGTGGTGGGGGAAGAGTGTGAGGAGTCCTCCTCCCACAGAGGAAAGAGCAACAGAGACCCTGTGTGATGAATTGACCAGAACCCCCATTTCCTGTACTGCTGTCCTGATGGTGGAAGAGGATTCAGGAGTGAGGTTGAGCCTGGGAAGGAGGGAGTAGGGGAAGATATTTTAAGATTCAATTTTTATTTTTCATTACCGTATTCTGAGTGTATTAGCAATTAATTTAACTAATTCCTCCAAGCTGAGTCTGTGTTGTCCATAAGGGTAGCTGGTGAGTGGTCTCTTCCTGTCCTTGTCTTGAATCACCAGCCTTCTCTTGTACTTTCTCTCCCCTGTCCAGCTGAGTAGCGGAGTGATAGACTCACTTTGGTGGACACCTGGAATCCACCCAGGGTCAACCAAACACATCATATAATTTTGATAAAAATAAAACCCAGGAAAAAGATAAATAGATGTAAATTTTATGAGGTCAAGAAGGACATTCTAAATTTCAATAATTCTCTTCGAAATACTCTAAATACATTTACACAAAGATGAGGTCATTTAGAAATAAAGCTTCTTGGCTTTGGAATATGCATGCAGAAGAGGAAGAAGTTAATTTTCTGTATCCCTGCAGTTTCTGTTACGAAAAAATGAGTGTGATGGGGTTACAGTAATTAACATCATCATGTGAAGAAATGACACTATCCATGTCCCCTTTTAGGGAATATAAAATGGATTGTTGATTGTAAAGCTAAGAGGCAGATCAGAGTATGGAAGGAATGACACTTCTGGTAGAGAAATTTTAAATCCCAGAGATCTCAAAAATAAAAGCCAGCTGAATAGAAACTGCAGATTGTTTAGTCACAGGAACATATGGCATCATGCAAAATACTGAAACTGAATGATTAAACAGACAGACTGAACATTTATATGCACGGTACAGAGCTTGTAGGCTATTTAAAGTCAAAGATAAGTACTAATTCTAAAAGCTAATGAAATCAGAAGATCATTTCTGGAAGCAGTAGGCACAATTTTATGATGTTGAGTACCTTGATTACCTCAATTAGTTGCATAACATGGATTTACCAGAATTTGCTTGCAACAGCCATTTTTGGCTAGCAGAATGTGCGAAGGTAGTTGAGTGTGTGTGTCTATGTGCATGTGTCCTTTACATCATGCCCAACAGTGTACTTTTAAATACATATATATAGAGAAGGAAAAATAAATTCATTTTGTTTATCCTTGAAGACTGGTGTCTGCAATGCTGGTGTTACAACATGAAAAGTGCCTGTTTCCAGCAGAGCTACTATGAGCTCTGTATAGAAATTGGAATTTATTTATCTCCATGGTATCTGAATAAATCCTACAAGGACCAACATTTTCTGCAATAAGTCACTGAAATACACTGCATGGGACAAGAGATGCTCTGCTATTTAGCACAGACTTGTCAGAAAACTATGAATGCTTTCTAGTCTTTAACATAGTCATAATCTGTGATGGGATTATTTTTTCCAATGTTTCCTCTAATTTTTTTCCTGTCACTGGGCATGTGAAGTCAAGAAAAACAATGAGTCTGTCTGCTGCAGTATGTGTGAAAATTATTATCAATAAAAATGTATCTAATTTATTTGCTCTTAGATAAAGATCTGACTCTCCTGAAGGCAAAGAAAATGGATTTTATCCTTTTGGTTTTTTGTTCAGGTGATATGTTTACTTAAGAATTTTTAAATAATATTATTACTTGAACTGCCTTTTGGATAGTTATAAACATTTATAGGTGTATAGACTTAGATATAGGCTGCTTGATGCAGTGACTGCTTGCATATATACCATGTGTTCTTTATGACACACAGTCCTATGATTTTATGGGGTTTTGCTCATGTTTTCTTTTTGATTTGCTATTCTTTATTTAGTTTGATAACACTTACAGGTTGTACAGTTATGACTATTACAGGATGGTTTTTACATCAGCACAAGCAAGTAAACTTCTTGGGAGGCTGCTAGATAAGTGCAAAGAATAAAATAAAGTAAAATGGATTTTAATATCTATTTGCTATAGTCAATATTTTGATGCCTCATCTTTACTTTTTAGCATTAACTGTAGGATGAGCTCCTAATGAGCTATTTATCCAACTGTAAATTTTATCTGTGCTTTTCAATTTTCATAGCCTAAATTCTCATAAATTTTTCAATTAAAGCATACAAAGAAGAATATTTATGGTGCATGAAGTGGCAGGTACACATTACCTTCTTGTTAATTTAATACTTTTGCCACTGCCTGTTAATATTCTTAATTGTTGTTTTCAAACAGTAGTTACCTTAGATCCAGATGTTCCAGTCAACTATTTTGCATAAACCTATGAGGAAATCTATCAACGAACATACAATTTTCAAGAAAGAGTTGAAAATATTGAGGTGAAAACAAAGACCCTTAGTTAACGAGACAAATCCTATCTATACATGTAAAGGTACTGAAAAATAACAGTAGCAGAAAAAAAATGCCCTGTTTGCATTTCTTTATTTCAGTGTCACTCCTTTTTCCTTAAGGGTAGGTAGGATGAATGTATTGTTCCTCTAACATGGATCTAACAGACATAACACTTGAAGGGAAGCTTCTTTCTCCACCAGCTGGAAATTTGAATTTCACGTTTTAGAGCTGGGCAGATGAGAAGGAATATAGCAATGGGTTGGTTTAGTGCAGCTGACCTATTTTGTGTCCTCTTCTATTGATCTTGTTCCCAACCTCTCTATTGTAATTAGTTGAGCTGAAAACTGAGGCTTATGCAAGTGCTACTTTAGCAGCTGAAAAGATGATGTGTCAAGCTCCTTTAATTCTGATCACTTTTCCTTGAGCACTGTTCCAAGTGGAATGTATACAAATAATTATCAATGAACCCATAATGTATCTATCCGGTAGATCACAATGATCAGATAATAACAAATTTTTGGCCTACAGTGGTGGTTGTTTTTTGAGAAAGTTAATCTTCTTTGTCAGAATCACAGTGTGCTGACCAGAGCAACATATCTCATTTGCCTCCTTCTGCAACGTTGGGTCAAAATATTAGAAAGAAAACTGTAATAATTTCCATACTATTGATTCTTTCTTTCAAGTCTGAACCCTTCTGATTCAGATTCAAATACCAAATCAAACCATAGCATAAGCAATCTCAACCTCTCCTCAAATACTTCTATCATTGTGTATTGTGATCAATATTTTCTGTGAAAAGTAAAATTTTCATAGTACCACTTTCACCACCAACTTTAGTGATGGCAACACTAGAAATGCAATTCATATGGCTGATAATGTAAAATCCTTTCACTGTTCCTATATTACTCCCCAGACACTTTTTTCTGTCAGCAACTAAGCTATTCTATAATACATGAATGACAAAAGAGAAATTAATTTTCTTTGTTCAAAATGTATGATTCAATCTTTTAAGTACCTATGTAGAACCCTGTGAAATTCAGCAGGGAATTGTTATTTCAAGTGATGAATTATATCCCACTCTGAATGGATTTTTTCTTCTATTTAGATCCTTGAATGTGTAGCAATCTACTTGAAACACTGGGAAATTGATGCCTATTTTCCATCCCAATTAGCTACCTAGTGAAGTTCGTTTAAGACATTTGTCACAGAATCCAGTGGTAACTGGATGGAGTCCCTGATACCTGGGACTGCAACTATAGTAAAAAGAACTGTGAATTTATAAGTAAACAGGTATTCTCCATCTTCTTACTTGTTTATTCAATTGTCAACCCTTATGGATAAATTTATGTTAACTAGCAGTTAAATTAAGCAGCAATTAGGTTTCCCCAATAATTAAAAGANTGTATTTCTGACTTGGAGTCTCTCACTGGTTTGCTTTCAAACCTGTACACAGAGGTAGGTTCCTCCAGGAGGCCTATCACCAGTTATCTTAGCAGGGGTGAGTTACTCAGAGATGTTGTTGGTCTTTGCTTAGAGTTGAAGTTCTTTAAGACATGGATATAAAAAGAGAAGACACAAGCTTGAGACCAAAAGAATTTTGGAAGGAGATTAAAATTATTCAAATTATGAATAATCAAAGTTATTAAAACTTTGTATAACTTTCAGTAAGACCAAAGTATATCCAGGGGCAGAGTTAGGATGGCTAATGGCAGTGTCAGAATAGAAATGGAAATTACCACATCTGGGGAGGAAACAGAACTCAGAGTTTAATGTGCTCTGATCAAGACATTTATTGATTGTCTCTGCAGAATAATGAAAAGCTGGCACACTTTTAAATTTTGATGAGTAACTGATTTATCAAATTGGGAGTAGAAGTATACCTGTAAAATAATAAATATTGTACTTTAATAAATAGAAAGAAAAACAAAACCCTGAGAAAGAGGAACCTATCTTTTAATTTCAAGAGTGTAGAAACCTTTGGAATAAATTAGGAAGAATTTATTCTAGAAATAGAAATGAATAGAAAATCAAAACCATCTTTAAAAAGATAGATAATACCAACATAACTTGGTATCTTTATTTGATAGAATAATTGATTCCCTGGACATGAGAGAAGTGGAAAATATAACTTATCTTTTTATGAAGTGCTGGAAGTGTTTAACTATAGAAAAATATTAACATGTTGAAGAAATAGATTTAATAAAAAAAATTGATATTGACAAAAAGCTAATTAAGGGAATGTCTTAAGTCTGCTATCATTTATACGTTATATATTGTTTTTATATTGTGACTATGCTAAATTCTTTGCTTGCAAAAATAAACCCATTTCTGATTTGAAGGTCTTCAGTATAAATTGTTTCAGGATAGTATTAGGAGAATCAGGAAGAACTACTTAGTCATGCTTAGTTATAAATGATAATCATAAAACTTCAGACAACATGCATTAGAAAGCGCAGTGCAAAAGTGTCGTGGTTTGACACTGGCCCAACACCAGGCACCCATGAGAGCCGCTCACTCACCATCCCCTGCCACAGCTGGGCAGAGGAGGGAAAAGGAAAAAAAATTAACGAACACTTCATGAGTAAGATAAGGACAGGGAGAAACACTTCAAGGGCGAAACAGGCTCAACTTAAGTTGCGAAGCAAATTTATTACTAACAGAATCAGAGAAGGATAATGAGAAGTAAAATAAGCCCTTAAAACACCTCCCCCCCCTGTCCCCCCCCAGCCCCAC
>VZTH01015347.1:15671-130334 GCA_013397815.1 Aleadryas rufinucha | reverse complement strand
GGTGGTGAACATGGCATATCAGATTGCAAGAGAAGTTGAGGCAAAAAGGGGGTCATAAATCCTCACTACATACAGACAGTAATTTTGATCCTGATGGGAATGTGTGTTTTACCAGAAAATAATTACTAAAATCAAGGTAAAGGCATCAGAACCTGGACTGAATATATTACACTTTTGAATAAGCAGCATCCACTAATTTTCTAGTACTACAGAAAAAGCAATCACTTTCATGTTGCTTTGCTCTTTATAATCTCTCCTGAAAGGTTTTTTTCCTCCTAATACTTTTTCCATTGGTTTCCCAGGATAGGGTTTCTAGACTGCAATTGCCAATATAATCTCATTTTTCATTCATAGATGGAAGCTGTTTCAACAGAGAGGGAAGCTGTTTCTTTAAGTATGCACAAATCAACAAACTCACAAACCCAAAGGTCGACAAAAGGATTTCTCCTTTGCCCTTCCTCTTTCTCAGTAGTTTTTTCTCTTGCTTGTGTTCCTTTCATCTGTGGGCTTCAGTCTATCTCATGGGTTAATTTAAACTTAAAACTAAGCCATGTGAACAATTCTCTCAGCTAGACCTGCTAGAATGGATTTGGGCTCTACAAAAATGAAATTCAAGAGGAAAAGAAATTTGGGCTTGGAACAAATTTGGAACAAAACAAATGCCTTGAAAAAAAAATGGGCAGGAAAGCAAACTAAGACTTTGAGAATCACACAGACCACATGGCTTTAAATATGAATTTTTCCCACTTCAGTGCTTTACTGGAAACAAGAAATACTATTAGGTCCTTGGTGGGTAGATCTATTACAGCTTCTACAGTATTTTTAACACATTTATAGTTATATATGTGTTCATATGTATGAATTTGTATCTATTTTTTAAAGTTTTCTATACTTTTTTGTTCTATTTGTATGTGTTGATTTCTCTCACCACAAACTCTCTTGAACTCACTGAAATGATTTTTCAATTTTTTTTCCCACCACCTGGTTAATGGGTATGCCATTCATAAGGTCTATACAGTTAACTTCTGTTATTTTTCCATTGAGAAGGAAAATAATACAGAAAACACCACTCTTAAATGTGTAGCAATCTTTTCACAATATTCTGACAAATTAATATATTACCAAGAGAGAGAGAGACTAACTGATTGCTGACCTTTCCTTCTGTTTTCACAGCTCCAGAGTCCAACAGCTTAAAAGTAGGCTGGATTGAAGCCACACTAGGTCCAATACGGCAAGAGCCTGAGTAGCCTATGGACTATTCCATTTAAACTGGTTTTAATTTTAATGTTTTTACTTATGGTAGTATTTCATAAAATAGTTCATCACATTAATTTTAATGAAAACAGCAGGGATTCTCACTAGAATATCAGTCTTAATCACAATGCATCAGGAGATAAAATGCTCCTGCACTCTGGGACAGGGCTGTGATGCAAAGGTCCCGAGCATGTTGTCAGAGTCCCCAGTGGGGTGCCTTGTGGTTCAAAGGACCAAGAGATTGGGGACAACTCAGTTAACTCATGCAAGTGTAGACAACCAGCTTCCTTAGACTTTCATAATGCATTTTGAAAGCAAAATGTTTCAGATCCAGGCTTGGACAACATTCTGTGGAAGCAGCACAAGATCAAAAACCCAGCAGCATAAACTGGAAAGCAGTGATTCTTCTTGGTGTGCAGGAGTGCAGACAATAATTCTGCACCTGGCATGGTCAAAAGGGCCACGAATATTGCACTGCAGGGGAAAATCGCTGTGCACGTTCACTGCTGACTGCTGTGGGTGCTGACACAAACATGAATAATCCCTGGACTACTTCACAAAATACAAGTGTCTATGTGGTGGCAAAATGTGACCAAGGTTAAGCACACAGGAGCATTCCTTTCCCAGCAATGCTGGCATTTGCTCTCAGCTATCTGAAACCCATGGAGCCAGATTTACAGGAGTAAAACCAAGAATCACAAAAACCACTTTGCAACAAAAATACAGCTTTATTTGATTTCAACATTTATATTATTTCTAAAGAAAATATGCTGTGTTATATTGGGCATCTCTTAAACCAGCAAGCACTTCAAGAAATGGCATGTTCCTGTGTGTATCTCTGGGGTTAATTATGCTAGTACATAAGATTATCTCTTGAAAGAATATTTGATTGTTATTACTACCTTGCAACTAGCACACCAGAAGCAATTTTTTTAAATGGTGATTTAAATAAGACATGCTGTGGATTCCTTCTCAATATAGAAACAGGCTTCAAAATATAGTTTTAGCTCTTGATCCTAATTCGGAGCTGTAAAAGAAGAATTTTTGCATGAACACAATTTGTCAAAACTACAGATTAGTAAGATGCATAACACACTGAGGTCACTTAGTTTTCCTAATTTACACAGCATGATGATCTGGCTAACAAATAGAATTCATAGTTTCACAGAAAAAAACCCCAACCCTAAAGATCTATTCAGCCACCTCCTTTGTGCTCTAGCTGTGGGAGAAGATGAGAGCTGGCAGACCAAATTTATCTTGTGAGAAGCTTGCCCATCTTTGCAGCAGCCTGAGGCAAACTGCTTTTAGGACTTGAATTTTCACAGAGCTGTAACTGTTCAAATTCAAACTAAATCTCTCCCCCTGAAATTTAGACCCATTTCTTTTTCTCCTACTCTCAGGAAGGATGGAAAAGTGACTAATATCCCTTTATAATAGTCCATTATGAAGAGACAGAAACTGCTGTTCCTCTACTCTGTCCTTATTTCTTATCTTCTGTTTGAAGACATTGAGGCCTTTACATCTTTTCTAAATCTCCCATTTGTTTCCCACATCCTATGCCACTGATTTTGCACTAATAGTGAAAAAAATTAGTAACTACCTTCATCATAATATAAGCATTCCTTTCAACATCTCCCTGAATTCATCACGTCTTCTACTCAGACTCAGTTTGTCTTCCCCTACAATCCTCAGGTTCTCACCTGCAGTATTATTGTCATTCCTTTTCTGTCTGTACTCTTCATATTTCTTTGTATTTTTATTCAATCAATTGTATAGTATTTATTTCAAGCCATTCTTGTAATGTAAGTGAATTTTTTTGAATTAAAATCACAGCTTCCATGCTGCTTGCAAGTCCTCCCAAGTGAGCATTATCTGTAAATTGGGTATGCCTATTGTCCATGTCATTGAGAAAGTAATTAATGGCAAAGTTTTACAGTGCTAGAGCTACAAGACAGCATTCTGGAAGTCTGTGAGATGTTGTCCCACTTCGGCAGCAAATAACTCTTCTCAGAGTCCTGCTTTCCAATCAAGTACGTATCTACCTTATATGAATTTAATTTAGTCCATATCTACTTTGCTTGTTTATGGATGTTGTGTGGGACTACACTGAAGATACACTGTATAAAACACATCCTTATATCTGCTTTGCTGTCACAGAAGGAAATGAGATCAACTTGATAGGATTTGTTTCTGACGTGTCCCTGTGCAAATAATCTTATCTTCTTACCATTCTCTAGGTGCCTATAAATGTGTTGTTTAATACTTTGTTCCAGTGTCTTGGAAATGCTGTTAGGACTGAATTTTCTGTAATTCTTTAGAATTTCCTTTCCTTTTTTGCTTAGATAGAACATTGTGTTTGCCTTTCTCCAGTTTTCTGGGAACTTACTCATCCTGCTAATCACTAGTGTTTGAGAAAGTGCTTAGGTTAAGTATTTTAAGAGTAAATTTCATTTGGTATGTTCCATACCAAATACTCCAATTTACCTCAGTATTCCTTCAGGTGTTATTTTCCATTTTTCTCCACAATACTTCTCTCAAATTCTTAATAATAATTGAAATAAACTTTTAGTCATAATTAATCTCTTTTTTTGTGAAGACTGAAACAAGGAAAGAGAAAAAAAAGGCATTGAACCTTTCAGCATTTTCAGTATCACCTATTTGCTGACCTCTCTTGCTAAATATTACATTAAATCAGCTCTCATGCACAGTACATTATTTCCAATGTGGTATTGTTTAACTCTAGCAAACCATTCATTTAATGGCACTACGTGGTTATGTGCTCAAATATTTTAAAAAATCATCTTATTTCCCTGACATCCTTTCACAATCTAATCCCAGACTATACCTCAATTTCTTCCAGCTGTTTGATTGCATCCCACCTAAAATTAATTCTATTGTAACTTTATTCTGTTGTGCTAAGAATCGTAATTATTCTGCATTGGATTCATGGAAAATCATTCACCAAACATAGCCCTCTTATTATCCAAACACTGGATTTTGTACCTAAAGTATCCTATCAGCTTTTCAAACAAAATGATAAAAATTTGATAAAGTGACACCCAAGTAGTTACATATTCAAATTGTGACTGTAATCAAGTTAGAAAAAATAGTAATACTCACCATCATATCTAAACAGAACCTCTTTCATTGGAAAGCTACAGAAAAATGAAAAAAAAAAAAGTGAAAACAAAGTGAAGAGGAGAATAAAAAGTGCAATATATTACACACTAACAGTTGTAAAAACTGGTGGACAACTTCACACAGCAATTTTCATTTTTTTAAAAAACTGGTTTGCTGCACTCTTAATTTATAACCCTTCTTACTGAACCAGGAATGATTTTTCATGCATTGACATGCTTGAGGAAGTCTTCTCCACACAGCAAATTTCAGCAGACAAGCATCACCTTGACTAAGCGCACATCAGAGGACATTTCAGACTCATATTGGTTTTCCACTCTCCACTTCTTTTTTGAACCTCATGCTGGGAGGACAGAGCATGTGGCTGCCCTTGCATTCACATGACACAGGTTTTGCTTTCCTCCACCTTAGCAAGGATTCTGCCACAGTCTCCTAGAACAGCCTGGCACCCAAACTGAGGTGGATAGAGGATAGACTAGTGGGTGGACCAATAACTGTCTGGGACACTGGTCTAAAAAGACAGTATTCAACAGTTCAAAATCTCTGTTCCAGGTGGTATTTCAGAGGATGCTAGGGTGACATCTCCATCAGAGATGTGAAGAGCCTGTATGTCCAGGAAGTCTGTGGATGTTCCTAATTTGGAGGGGTGAGAGAGACTGATATGCCAAGGGTATGACTCCCATTCTGGAGGACTTTGCCAGACCGGAGGAACGGACTAGCAGAAGATTCGTGAACAAAGGCAAATACAAAATCCTGTCTGGGGCAGGAGACGAGGAGGGAGGGAGGAAGTGAATAACCCATGCAATGGCACAGGCCAGTGACTGACTGGCTGGGTAGCAGCTCTGCCAAGAAGAACATGAGGTCTAGCTGACACCATGCTGAATGTGCATCAGTCCAGCCTTGTTGTGATGAAGGATAACCCCACATACAGCAGCATTAATTAGAGCATAGCCAGCAGGTTGAAGGAAGTTATTCCCCTCTGCTGGGCACTAGTGAGGCTGCATCTCGAACGTAGTTTCCATTTTTGAGCCTTCACAATAAAAATAGTTTTTTTCTTTGTCAAACAAGCAGAGGAAACCAATGGACGACTATCAGCATGGTTGTAAGTGCTTGTTGATTTCTGTGAAAGATGTGTGACAGACGAGGGGTGGCGACAGACAGCACTTGTTTAACCTAAAGAGTAGACTAAGGGGTATCTATTTTCCCTTCCCAGCTATTTAAGAAGGGTTTAATGACAGCTCAGATTTGCATGGTAAGAGAAAAAAGGCAGCAAGTGGGGAAATTTTAATTAGCCATAAGGAAAAATATTTTATATCATAAGAGTGGTCAAACAATATAGCTAATTTTAATCTGATTCTATGATTCTAATTACTTATGCATTACTTAAATATTGAATAATTTTAAAAAGCTTTCTTCAGCCTACAGCTGTATTCTGACTACCTATTCAGGGCAAGTTCTTTTCCTCTAAAACTATTTCTCAGTACTCCTGCCATTTTTAAAGGGGACCAATAACAACAGCTGTTTCTTAATGCCAGGTAGAATGAGATTAAAATTGCAGTTTGAATCACATACTGATATTTCAAACTTTCTCTTTATCATTCTTATATTACTACCTTTTCATACTTTTAAATGTAAACTTATAAAATGAATATATTTACAATAATTCTTCTTATGCAATCACCCTACAAGTAGAACTCTATAAATGCATCTAAGGCTTTTTCCCTGTTAAAGCGTGGTGATCTACTATGCCCTTTCAAGTTAGTAGGCTATAACTGAAAGTTTTTACTTAAAACAAGGAGATATAATTGAAGCTGATCAAAAGTATTGCCCAAATACCTGATGTAATATAAATTTCCTGTTGTATATATAAAATCTTTAAAAAATAAAAATTTTAAAGCATTGTTTAGATATAAAGTAAATAGAAAGTTTGTCTGCTGGTATTTAAAATTTTTATTTGAGAATTTAGAAGTGTGCATTGTTTGGACCTGCCTTTTTATTTATAAGTATCAGAAGGCTACAGCTCACTGTTCCCTTTCAGTGGCCTGTTCAGTTTAGAGGTTAAAGAATTTGTCACAGCTAACACCTGAAAATCTTACTCCTTTAGTAAAAGCAGTGGTTATCCCTACTTTTAATGTTCATTTAAATTTTCAGCTAAATGAACTGTTATAAGGATATGGAGAGAGCTTAGGGTGGCAGGCCTTGGCTTGGTCAACATAAACTAAGGGTGGTGAGACCACTGCTCCAGAGAGGAACGGGCAGCAATATTCTGCCATACCAGACTACACCAGCTCCCCACTGTCTGGGGAACAAGGCTGCAAACTTATGCAAGATTGAAAGCAAAAAGTGAACAGTACATCTGTGATGTGACACATGAAGAGCCCATGTTTCTGTCTCCTAGGAAAGCACAAGGAACAACACAGTCTTTCTCCCCAGAACATCTGGAAAGATCTGTCCCAGCACCAAATGGAAAAAGAAGGTGCTTGCAAAGTTGACCCATAAGTGGAAGTGTTCCCAGTAGAGTTCACTCTACTTCCATTAGGTATCTACCACATCCCTGTCCTTGCTTTGACAAGTTGGAATCTTCTTTAGAAGTTGAAAAGGTATTGAGCAGTATGCAAGAGCTGACTCATTACAGAATAATTCAGGGTCCAGTGAGGAGGGCGTTTAACTGGAAGAACATCACTTTGCTGTGATACTGTCATTTTTGTTTAAAGTAAAACCCTTTACATAAACTCTTTAGTACAAGGACACTTTCATAAAATGGGTACATTTTCCTCTTATATGTAGAATCTATCAATGATTAATACTATTGTTGACTTCTGAGCAGGAACACTCCTTAAATAAATAAAGTCTAAGGGCAGTGTATAACAGAACTTTGGACCTTATTGACGTTTTCATCGAATTTCAAATTTCAAGAACTTTTGCTACTTTGCACAAAAGACGGTCAGTGAAATCCTGTTGCCACTGAAGTCAATAGAATCAGCATTTTCTCGTGGGATCTTTTTATGAATGTTGACTTTAGAAATGCTATTGATTTCTCAAGTAAATATTGCAGCTCTTTCATGAATAACAAACAGATAAAACTGAGTGATTACTCAGCTGCAGCAAAAGATTACATGTACCTAAAGTAATTGTATTAGTAACTGTAATTAGTAATTTATTAGTAATTGTAATTGTAGACTTGGGATTCTGCAAATCATAGATGAATAAGGGTAATGAGGACATACTTTTAGCACCTGCACACAGTGGGCTTTTTCAGATTATACAGGTGTATATGCCCCTCTCTAAAGGTTCTGACTCAGTAAAATTCTGAGAATGATTATAACACCTTTCACACATCATAGCCTGGGCAAACACTAGCTTTACTTGAATGGAAGATGGTAGGTATCAGAAATTAGTGGCATACTGCTTGGTTAGGTTTCAAAGAGTATCCTTCAGACCTCCTCCATTTAAAATGCACTGGTTGTAGAGGAGGATTTCACAAGGAGGAGAATGTCATTTATTTTCTTGCTTTCACAGGGAATTCACAGGTCTTATGTGGTGCATACTGGTACAGAATGACATTGAAATTACACAAAGAATAGAATGCTATTCTTCTGAATACAAAGGCAACTCCTTTTATTATTATTATTATTATTAATTTCCAGTGAATACTTTGCTTTGAGGAAAACAATACAAATTACTAATGAGAAACTAGCAGCACATTCCCCTCATTTCCTCCCTCATTCCTTCCTAAAGGTCAAGAAGGTGTTTACATTTCACAGAGCATCTGCCCATCCATTTGTTTTTTTGGAATTGCATAAATCACAATGACTTTCTCATTCTGAGGGAGGAACATTGCAGGAGAAGTTAAGTATAAGCCTATATATAATTTTAGATAAAGAGGGCAGATAATAATTTAGATAATATAGGACAGTGATCTAAGGGTCTTATGATAGCAGTAAGAGTAATATTGGGCTTATGACTTGGCAGATTTTTTCCTAATCAGTTCATCACCTGAACAGAATTCACTGATAAAAAAAGGCATTTTAAATTAGGTGGGGATTTGTGGGTTATGTAAACTCATAAGGTGTAAATTCAGTATAAACTGTTCCTAGAGTAAAGACGGGTTCCTAAATAAAAAGGAACAATGCAGGTGCCTGAAAGATGTTGTGATTTTAAAAATCAACCAAGACCTATCTCACTTTTTTTAATGCACTGGAAAGGGACAGCATTATAACACACAATTCTGAAAAGCCAACCACATAAAAGAGAAAATGGTGAAAATGTGTTTGTTTTTCAGAGACAGCTCAACAACAACTTATCTCTGAGAAGCCACTACCCTCAGGGCAGCTAAGAAGACCGTCCCAAATATATTGAGCTGCTTCTAGTTCTGTGTTGCTCTCCTGTCTGTCTCCAAGACAGCATAAATGTTGATCTCCTTTTGGGTATCAGTGCTGTATACTTCCATTTCCAGCAACAGATCTCAAGGGAATCAGATGCCTTTGTTCAGTCCTCCTTGACTGAGAATGAGAAAAGAAGGTCATCTCTAGATGCATTTGTCTTCTCTGCCACCCATTAAACATACAGAGAGATCGCTCAGCCTTCACATGGCCAGCATGGTGTGCCCTGGTCACCTCCTCCTGCTAAAAATGAGATTAAAAATTGGGAAAAATATTAGATCACTTACACTGTACAAGTGAGTTGAATAGTTCTATGAAGAATATTTTCTTTGATTTGTAATAGAGCAAATAGTTAATGTGTCATCTCTTGATGTTACTTCCTGAGCAGCTTGTGGTGAGCCTGCCACAATTCTTCCTGATATATCCACATGGACTGGAGTCCACCCGCATAGTCATAGTTGCAAAATACACATTAGTGACAGGCCCCAGGGAACCAGCACAAATAGTCAGTTTGCTCAGCTGTAAAAAATGGTATCTGACACTTTTTTTGACTTTAAAGCTAGTTATTTGACTCTAGCTAACATTATTATAAGTCATCCAATAAGACATTAATCAAAGGAAATACAAAGCGTACTGATAACAGCACTTTGAAATCTTCTTTTTTCCCATTAATTGTCTTTGGTCCTTATAAATGCAACCACAATTTCATCAGATACAATTGTTCTACAGGTAATGGTACAAATTCTCCCACTGCTGCAGTACATTTAAGCTTTTTAATAAACTGGTTGATAGAAATTTTGTTCAAAGTGCTTGTTTAAAGTATAAGGGTGCTTTTAGAAGACAGTTCTGTATTTTTTACCTGCCTTGGAACAGGCCAAGTTGGCCTCAAACCAAAGGAATTTTGCACTTTTGTTGTGTTTGACATTACTATGTCAGTACAAGATCCTTCACTTTCTGAACTGATCTTAATAATGCATCAGTTAAATTGTGTCTTGTCTCTTAGAGAATTCTCTTTGAAAATATCTGTCTTTCCATTAGATCTGCAAAATTCTCCCTCAATGAGCAAACTGTAAAGCAGAAGGATGAGAGACAAGGATCTAGCTGTTTGCACCCCTCTAACTTATTTTCAAATACAGGAAAATTTTCTGCATCATCAGAGGCTGCAAATATATACACACATACTTATACAAATACACATATATACATATATGTGTATATATATACATATTTTAGAGTTGCTGGTGTACTGCCAATCTGCTTAATCTCAAAAAACAAATTTATTCTCAGAACTATGTAGTCCCTCTCACTGACTCCTAATGGTATAGCATTACTTCAATAATATCTCAGAAACTTTACAGCTGAGATGGAAAAAAACAACCTATCTGAGAAGATCTGCCAGGTATTCATGGTCTAACTTCACTTTGTGAGGGCATTTTGGGTCTTTCTTTGAATAGTTCCACAGCAGACACTGTAACACCTGCTTTTGTGAGAATCAAGAAGTGGCTCCTGGGAGGCAGAGGAAAGGGGATTGATGGTGTAGAAACAAGCAGAAATGTCAAAGGCAAGGAACAAAGGAGGAGATTTGGAAGGCTGTGATGGAGATTCAAACAAAAAGAGATGTGAAATAGCTCTAAGTCCCTGACACCCTGCACAGAGAGGCCAGAGATGCACATGAGAACAAGAGGCTACAGTGGTGCCTATGCACTCCTGGTGCAGAACAGCAGTCTGTTGATCCACCCAAGTCAGATACCAACCTCTTTTCATTTTTATCTTTTTTCTCCCTTTTTTTTAAGTGGAAACTGAGATAAACTGTGAGGATATATCGATACGCTGTCAACAAACTCAGAATTCAGACAAATCCTCTGCTTCCAAAATGTGAAGGGCTTGACCCTAAAACTCCCACAATATTTTTCAGAACTGAAAGGAAGTTACTCATTTAGTAGAAATTACTGGCCAACATCCATTTCATTTATTTAAATTATCATATTGCTACTTTTAGACAAACTAGAATCTAATTTTAAGATAATAAATTAAAAATAAACTGTTTATAAATATGTCATTATCATTCCTATCTGTGTTTTTAAATTCATTAAAAAACTAGTGAAATGATTGTGAGCATGGACCTGGTAAAAGAGGTCTCGGTAGTAAAAAATTTGTTCTTGTCTCATAAACATATTCATACTGCTATTATTGGTAATAAGTTATGCCTTCATAGGTGAATTTTAAAAGAGAATTGAAAATGTCCTGTAATGAATGATGTTCAATGAAATTCCAAAGCCAGAATAAAGAGTGTGATAGTTAATTGAATAATATATGTTTATTTCAACACTAAGGCTAAAATTCAGCTTCATGCTCACGACCTTGTTGGAAAAAAGGACTTGCTAGTGCCAGCTGAACCTTTTTAATTTTCTATATGCTTTGTCTCAAGACAATATTGCTAATGACTAATATATTGCTTCTGCTCTCACTGAATGAATTGTCTAGGGTGGTAACCACTATGGTCCTAGAATTTAGATGTATAAATATAGTAGGGAATTGGCCACTGAATTTAGACTTCAAGAAAATTTGAATCCTTCTTCAAAGTCAGATAGAACTGGCACTGAATTTTGATACTGGGCAAATGTGAACTACATTTTATGTTTTCTTGACTGTCTTTTATTAGATTCTCAAAAACTAATTATCCTAAGTGCTTCTGGTAGCTGTTGTAGTATCTGGTATTTAAAACAGGAGCTATGTCAGTGACTGAAAATTGTGGAATGTGTTATTTAAATATGGCTGCATAATTAAACAAACAGCATAATTTAACCATTCCCACTTGCTAACATCCCAACACCACATACAGGAACCCGAAGCATAAATGTTAGTGTTATTTCAAATTCACATAAGCAACACAGCAAAACAACTCTGTTGTTCACTGATCATTAAGAACAATTAATGTTTATGTAGTCTCTTCACTGGACAAAAGCAGGTTTGGAAGCTCAGCACATTTCTACTGATCAACTCTATATGAGCTATGCAAATAAAAGATAAAGCTAGCATGGAAATGCTTAAATCCATTAAATGTCAGCTGATTACCTCCTTAGAGATGAGTGTCTCATTTTCTGGAATAGGCACCATGGGATGACTGGGCTACCAAGCCAAGATGTCACAGGTTGGAGAGAGCATGAGGTTAAAAACAGGAAAAAGAAATTAATTAGCAGTTCAATTTCTATATAAAATATCACTAAAATTTAAAATTAAAGCAAATGCCCTCAGACATACAAAGGATATCAAAGCAATGAGATCTAATTTGTGTTCAGCAGACTCTTACTACTCCTTGTCTGTATGAAAATCAATTTTAAGGTATGGTCTGTTTTCTGTTATATTGTATTCCCATTAATTAAAAGGGTGGGGAAGGGATAAATCCCTTTTGAATTTCAAAGAGGCATCTCAAGTAAAAATCACAGCAAGAGCACCTACTTTATGATACAGTTAGTATGAGATAATGCACGTAAAGTTATTTAAAATGGCAACCATATTTCTGTCACTTTGAATACCTGTCTTCACACATCTCCTCCAAAAGAGCTGTCCTTAATCTGAAATTTCATCGACATAAATCATACAAACATTTCACTAAAAAATGCTGTGTAACAGTATGTGCAGAAAACTGTTTTCAGTCTTGGTAACTTTCCAGTGTTTTGAATATTATATATCTTGCATTTGAGTAATGAAGTTTGATGGCTGTGACTCACGTGAAGAACTGTACCAACTTCAATGAGATTTTAATTAGATTGCAGGTAAATAGATCAGCTGGAGCTTATAAAGACAATGTTCAGATCATAAGCTTGTGACATTTTCTTATGGAGTGACACAGAGACATCATCTCTAAAGAAAATGTTGCTGAAAGTTTTGGGATTTGGGTATTTTAGAATTCTCCAAAAACAAGATTGGAAGAAGCCTGCTATTTTCAGTGTATCAAAGGCATTAATTTGTTTTGGCATTTAGATCAAATAGTAAATCAACAAATTATGTGTTGCTTAAAAATACTGCTCTTCTAAGAAAATTGATTTTTACACTGTGCTTTTTGAGAAGCACAACTGATCTGCTAAACTGGCCCTGTACAAAAAGAAATATACTGAAATGGAATATACTCTAATGTTCTGCAATTACTTTATGGATGTGCTATGTATTTCTCTCTTCCTTTGTAAATTTGCCCTGATTCCTTCCAGGGAAGAAGGAATCTACTTCATCAACAACAGAACGTTTGAACCATTTAACTTATTTTTTCGTGATTATTATTCCTAAAAATGAAAAAGCAAGGGAAAAACTTTAGGCAACAAGTTTATTTATTTATCTAATAGATTTTTACAAAGGAATAAATTTAGGCAAAAGAAGCGTACAGAAGGGGTAAGGTGCCTGAACTCTCTCAGTGGCAACATCCCTCACTCTGACGCTCATGTGGCTCCCATTGTCAATTGGGCAGCTGCCAAGGCATCCCCCAGACCTCACATCACCCCCTGCTGCAGCACACACAGGAGGTGTTTGATGGTCTGCATGGCAGACAGAAGTCCTGTTTCCAAACCCAGCATCCCATGATTACCAAGGCTGGGCAATCCTTGGTGATACACAGGTACAAAGTTCTAGCAACACCTGTGATATCTTGGCAAGTGTATTCCATTGAAATAACCCTAGAGTTGAGATATTCATTGCCTCATCAGAATGTGGCACATCTGTATCCCAGCCAAAGTAGGAAGGGTCAACCACAAAGAGAAGGAGGAAAGTATTGTTCATATTCTGTTCACTTTCTGATGTATGGCTAAGCCCTCTGAGAAGAACTGTCCACTGCTCACTAACAAGAAAAGTTCCCTGGTCAGGCAGTGATCTGAGAATGCAACAGCTCTTTTTCTCAAATTGCACAGAGAGCAAATCAATGAAAAATGCACTTCTATTGTGTTATCTCATCTTGGCCTTTCTTGCCAGGTATTCATTGCCTGCCCCGTTAACCTGAAATGCCCCTCTGAGTCATGATTCTGCCGTACCCTTTTTCTTCAATATGAGGTCTCAAGTCCCTCCTTAGACCTGACAAAAGTAATTACCCTTTTTTGTCCAAGAAATATATTTGCTTCCCTTATTTTGATAGCACCCTCTTTTCAAAATAAAGAGCCAAACTGTGTGACAGTCTCCATAGAGAGGAAAATTACTTTTATTTTCTGAACAGACACTTAATATTGATTATTTTGGAGAGATTTAATTGAAAGAAGGTAAGGAATTCACTAATTAAGAATGAAGAAAAAAAGTTAGTCCACAATATACAGTTCTCTCTGTTTCCACAAAGCTTCTCTGACCTAAAACCCTTGAAGTTCTCATAGAAGAGTCTATACATTCTACTAGTCAGGTGTGTCTAGACTTAAGGAAGTCACATGTGGCTCATTTATAAAGAACTTTAAGTAGTACTTTAGTGAATATGGAACACATAAGCCTAGTGCTGAACCCTTTTTCTGCTGAAATAACACT
Organism: Aleadryas rufinucha; assembly: GCA_013397815.1. Taxonomy (NCBI): domain Eukaryota; kingdom Metazoa; phylum Chordata; class Aves; order Passeriformes; genus Aleadryas; species Aleadryas rufinucha. The sequence continues at coordinate 116,067 of VZTH01015347.1, read as the reverse complement.
TAGTCTTGCAGGTCCCTGAAAGGAAGGTGTTGGGTTCTTCCCTGGAATCATACAATTCTGCCTCTGCCAGTTGCAAAGGAAACAAATGCTTGGCTGGGTCACTTCATCCTAAAGAACCGGAGGCCAATTATCTGTGTTATTTCCATCAAGTGTCAGTGCAAACCAAAATGTGTCTGCCTTGCTGTAGAAAAAGTCCCATACCTGTCCTGAGTTTAACCAAGAGGCTATAGAGTCTTATTCTTTCCTTCCTGATTTTTCCTTAAAAATATGATTGTCTGATGTTCTTGAATGCACACCACACAGAAAACTTAAAAGTACCAGAATATGAAGCAGGCACAATGAGGCTAGATTAGCCCTTTCTTACAAGATATTGTATGACTATCACCCCTCAGAGTCATATAGGAATGTGCTTGTGTCCACCAGATCTGAGGTGTGAATGCAACTAGGACTTTGTACTTTTTATGGGTGTGTAGTCCCAGTGAGACTTCATCGAACTCTGTCACTGGCATTCTTTCATCTTCAGGTCAAAGCAGCTGGCAAGAAGCCCTACCTCCTATGCAACTGTGAAAAGATTGTGTCTGTTGATGAAGGGAGATGAATATTGCTTTTGTAATTTCTACTCATTTCCTTTTACAGTTACAAAATCCTGCATTACTCTTACAAGGTTAATCAATAATATTTAATTTTTCCAGACTACTCAGATTTCTTGTAATGTGAAATTTTTTCTTTATTATTTCTAAGAACAGTGGAAGAGCAAACTAGACAAATCTGCATTTTTGGCTGAAAAATTGTATTGAGGAGAACAGAGTATCTTTACAATATGTAAGTATTAGCAGCATGTAACTTCAAAGAGAAATTATATACCTGCCCAAAATAACCTCTTACAGACTTAGACAAGGCTTGGAAAGAGTTGGTTATATAATATCTTCATTAGACCTTTGCTCATTTAGTTCTGTAATCAGCAAGACATATTTGCCTTTAAAAGGTCAGTTGATCTTTATTGTGCTATGAATCACAGCTGCCTCTGAAATAATATAAAGCTTTCTGAATTGTTCTCAGTGTAAGACATTTTTCATAAATCTAAGTCACTCTCTAGAGGGTCTGCAACCTTTGCTAATTGAGGCACCGGTTTAAAACTGGAAGCAGTGAGAGATAACATACATAAGAAGGAAGAATATTTCAACTATAGTTACCAGAGAATATTCCCATTTACACTACTCTGTCAAGTCTTTAATTACCCTTGAAAATAAATTAGGTACTCTAGACCATTATTAAACACAGATACATGCCTTCACAATAGGAAAAATTACTGATTTCTCAACGACTAAAAACATTTATTTAAACACTCACAACAGGCAAATATTTTTATAAAACAGTTTTATGTCTCTCCACTTCATCTGAGTGATAATGAACATTAAATAATCAGTACCAATAAATGGTAAAACACCCACAGCAGCAAAGCAAGAACTACTTTCAACTAAGGGGAAAGAAAATAATATGATGTAAAGGGGCAATTTATGATTATAATGTCTCTAGTCTCTTTGAAATGACACAGTATAAAATCTATTTCAAAGATTCAGTTGTTAAGCACCGAATTCTTTTGCATCTTGTACCTCTATGGAAAGGAAAAGTAAAATAGAAATAGCACTCACAATATAGATTTAGAATGTGCCTTCAGACTTATGCAGTAAAACATCCTGACAGACTTGCAAATCCTTATTATACACTACCGTAGCTGTGCATTTTTACTTTGAAGATTTCAAAACTCTTTCCAGGTACTGATAAATGCCTGCAAAAAAAGAATCAACTCTCACACAAACATGGTTTCCTGACAGGTCCTTACCAGACACAGGCCTGGAGGACACCAGAGTGTGGTGAGACTGAGATTTGAATCTAAATAGAATGAATCATAGAACCATAGAAAAGTTTGGGCTGGAAGCGACCTTAAAAATCACCTAGTTCCAACCCCTTTGCCATGGGCAGAAACACCTTCCACTAAGCCAGCTTGCTTGAATCCCCATCCAACCCGGCCTTGAACCCTTCCAGGGATGGCGCATCCACAGTTGCTCTGGGCACCCTGTGCCAGAGAATACCAGAGGCTGGAAGAGTTACAGGGCTTTGCAGTAAGGATTCCTTATCTATAAGTGGAGTGGGAGGGAGATGCATGCAAGCCCACCTAGTTCCAACCCCTTTGCCATGGGCAGAACCACCTTCCACTAAGCCAGCTTGCTTGAATCCCCATCCAACCCGGCCTTGAACCCTTCCAGGGATGGCGCATCCACAGTTGCTCTGGGCACCCTGTGCCAGAGAATACCAGAGGCTGGAAGAGTTACAGGGCTTTGCAGTAAGGATTCCTTATCTATAAGTGGAGTGGGAGGGAGATGCATGCAAGCCCACCTAGTTCCAACCCCTTTGCCATGGGCAGAACCACCTTCCACTAAGCCAGCTTGCTTGAATCCCCATCCAACCCGGCCTTGAACCCTTCCAGGGATGGCGCATCCACAGTTGCTCTGGGCACCCTGTGCCAGAGAATACCAGAGGCTGGAAGAGTTACAGGGCTTTGCAGTAAGGATTCCTTATCTATAAGTGGAGTGGGAGGGAGATGCATGCAAGCCCACCTAGTTCCAACCCCTTTGCCATGGGCAGAACCACCTTCCACTAAGCCAGCTTGCTTGAATCCCCATCCAACCCGGCCTTGAACCCTTCCAGGGATGGCGCATCCACAGTTGCTCTGGGCACCCTGTGCCAGAGAATACCAGAGGCTGGAAGAGTTACAGGGCTTTGCAGTAAGGATTCCTTATCTATAAGTGGAGTGGGAGGGAGATGCATGCAAGCCCACCTAGTTCCAACCCCTTTGCCATGGGCAGAACCACCTTCCACTAAGCCAGCTTGCTTGAATCCCCATCCAACCCGGCCTTGAACCCTTCCAGGGATGGCGCATCCACAGTTGCTCTGGGCACCCTGTGCCAGAGAATACCAGAGGCTGGAAGAGTTACAGGGCTTTGCAGTAAGGATTCCTTATCTATAAGTGGAGTGGGAGGGAGATGCATGCAAGCCCACCTAGTTCCAACCCCTTTGCCATGGGCAGAACCACCTTCCACTAAGCCAGCTTGCTTGAATCCCCATCCAACCCGGCCTTGAACCCTTCCAGGGATGGCGCATCCACAGTTGCTCTGGGCACCCTGTGCCAGAGAATACCAGAGGCTGGAAGAGTTACAGGGCTTTGCAGTAAGGATTCCTTATCTATAAGTGGAGTGGGAGGGAGATGCATGCAAGCCCACCTAGTTCCAACCCCTTTGCCATGGGCAGAACCACCTTCCACTAAGCCAGCTTGCTTGAATCCCCATCCAACCCGGCCTTGAACCCTTCCAGGGATGGCGCATCCACAGTTGCTCTGGGCACCCTGTGCCAGAGAATACCAGAGGCTGGAAGAGTTACAGGGCTTTGCAGTAAGGATTCCTTATCTATAAGTGGAGTGGGAGGGAGATGCATGCAAGCCCACCTAGTTCCAACCCCTTTGCCATGGGCAGAACCACCTTCCACTAAGCCAGCTTGCTTGAATCCCCATCCAACCCGGCCTTGAACCCTTCCAGGGATGGCGCATCCACAGTTGCTCTGGGCACCCTGTGCCAGAGAATACCAGAGGCTGGAAGAGTTACAGGGCTTTGCAGTAAGGATTCCTTATCTATAAGTGGAGTGGGAGGGAGATGCATGCAAGCCCACCTAGTTCCAACCCCTTTGCCATGGGCAGAACCACCTTCCACTAAGCCAGCTTGCTTGAATCCCCATCCAACCCGGCCTTGAACACTTCCAGGGATGGCGAATCCCCAGTTGCTCTGGGCAACCTGTGCCAGAGAATACCAGAGGCTGGAAGAGTTACAGGGCTTTGCAGTAAGGATTCCTTATCTATAAGTGGAGTGGGAGGGAGATGCATGCAAGCCCAGCAGTGTATCAATTTTCCTTGGGCTGCTTTTTCCCACATCAAGTTTAACTTCATGTGCAGGGCCAGTCTATGATGGATTTGACTGAGGATTTTCTGACAAAATTATTTTTCAATGAAAAATACTAGTGACAAAAAAATGAAGTTTCTGCAAAATATTTTGATTTCTCTTGCAATTTTTTGCTAGTAATTTAGAAAATTAAAATGAAGTATTCAGTTGCAAGAAAACCCATTTGTAACTAGAATATTGTGTTTTCTGTCTTGGATGTTTCATTTTGGATCACATCCATAAAATATTAAAATGCATTTCACTATCCATTTTGTGGCAATCATGTTAAGAGCCTCTATTTTCTGCTGTGGGCTAATGAAGGGCTGCAGTTCCTTGCAGGGCTAATTTCCCTATTGGTGATTACGGGAGCTAGTGGCCAGCAAAGGTTCCAGACCTGTAATGAAGACTTGAGGCATGAGCACCACAACCTACACATTCATAGGGCAAGGCAGCAGAGACAAACTTCTTCTAACCACATGGATTGGAACTATCTGCTTCCTAAATGAACAGAAGCTCACCAAAGAAATGCCAGGTTCCTACTATCAACAGCTTCTCCTACTGGAAATACAACAGAAAGGCTCTCAAACTTGTCTAACTACCCAGGCCAAGAGCAGTGACACAGTAATCAATTCCTTCTTTTTCTTTGGAAGAGCTGTCTCCGGAGAAATGGGTAGCAGAGTTCATTCCAGGTGGTGCCAGACTTAGGACACCTCCATGTTAAGTGCATGTTCCTGGGTCTCCTGTTGAGCCTAAGATACCTTCAAGCTCTGTTGCTAATTCAATGGCTTTGAAAAAAGCAATTAATTGTGTTTAGAAAATTATGATCTTTCTAAAAAGTGCTTCAAGAGAAACGCCTTTCTTTACAGATGAGCTGAGCAGGAACTCTACACACATTTTCTGAAGGCATCAAACTAAGTCAAAAGTGATAGAAAAGTCTTCTAAATATGATATCATTAAAATAAGTCATTAAGTGCAAAAAATGCCATAAAATAATATACAAAGAAGACACAGCAATATTAAGCATTAATATTTTCCCAACGGGGAAGTCCAATTTGTAGCACAGCACTAATGAACTGATTTGTTTACCTCTGATATCTTTTTCTTTGACACCAAAGCAATTTTTCTGGATCCACAGACCAATTGTGGATTGATCAACCACAATACACCTACACAAGTGCAACATTTAAATATCAAAGTTCAAAAGAGAGAAAGAAACTGTCTTCCAGAAAACAAAAGCTGCTGGGATGATGTCTGGGAGAAAAGTGCTTTTCCATGGCAACCTTGAAAGGCTGCTGTATTCACAGAATGTCAATTCCCACTATGCTACTATTAATCAAATACAAACTCCAATGAGTAGGAGATTGGATGATGAAGTAAACACCACTAATTTCATTTAATAAATAATAAAGATTCCCTTTAAAAATTCTGCTTACCACTGAGCCTGGACACCTGCAAGTGATTATGAAAATATGACACTTTAACCATGACTACATTTAGTGATTTCAAGAAAATTCCATTTAGGCCAAGGAAAAAAAATTCAATTGGCTTGAGCACAAATCTGGACATTAAAGAGAACTTGTCCTCTGCTACTGTTATAAGTAATGCTTGACCAGACAGAAATGGTAGATTTTTAACATTTCTCACACCTCTTGCAAAAAGGCAATTCCCTCCGATCCATTTTCAAAGGCTGTGCTGCTAAATATCTAACAAACAGGGAGATTTTGACGAGGGGTGTTCATAAATCGTGTATTCAGCCCTTGCTGACAGAAAGAAAAGGCAGTCTGAAAGTCGCTAGGGACTTTGAAGCTGAGGGAGATACACCCACTCATTTCTTGCCTCTTTGCTTGGGCAAGTCATTGCTTTCTCCTTCAAAATGACAGCTGATTCAGTGCTCTCTGCCCTCAACTGTGCCTCCTATAAATCATAGAATCTTAGAACAGCACAGATTGGAAGGGTCCAGCCTTTTGTGGGAAAGAGAGCCTAGGTGAGGTTACCGAGCACCTGTCCAAACACATCTTGAAAACCACCTGTGGTGGGGACTCTACCACATCCCTAGGGAGGTTGTTCCAGTGATTGCTCCGTCTCACTATAAAAAGATCTTTTGTGTAACAAGATGAAACCTCTCCTAATGCTAGTTGAACCTGTTGTGCCTTGTCTTCTCCATGTGGCTCCACATGAAGAGAAAGCCTCTGTCCTCTCTACAACTACTTTTTAATTACTGGGATCTTGTGACGAGGTCCTCCCTGAAACTTCTCTTCTCCAGGGAGAAAAGACCTAACTCCTTCAGTCTTTCCTCATAGGACAGATTCTCCTTCTCAGCCCTTTGATCATATTTGTGGCCCCTTTTTGGACTCTCACCAATCTGTCTGCATCTTTTTTGAACTGTGGACACCAGAACTGAACATGGTATCCCAGGTGCAGGGTTGTGCTCTTCCACCCTACACAGCTCTCCCTTAAAGGCTGGAGGGATTCCCATCAGAAAAATGCTTTGGAGTAAACCACAGAGCTACACATTTCCTCAGGCTCTCCATCACTGCAATACTTGCACATAATTCCTTTTTCTTGAGTTGTTCTGTTGCAATCCAAAGGAAAAGGAGCTTTCTTAATAATAAAACTTTTAATTCATATAATTATTCAAGTCCAAGGAGTTTAAATAAGAGCAGCAGCACCTGGTAGCTGGGCAATAGAGTGTGGAAGGAGAGGACGAGAGATAACAAGGCAAGTAGGCACAGAATCAGCTCACTTAAATGGGCAACATTTTTATTTTGGAAGCAGCCTGTGCACAGACAGGAGAGAGACACAATACCTCGGTTCCCATTGCCTCCTCCCATCAAAGCTTAAAACCCTATTGTGAAATTATTTGGGACACAGGTCATGGATTTCATGAATTTGAACAGTATTAATCCACAAAAATTGCCAGGTCTATCTTCCAGCTTCATCTGTGTAATTTCATCATCTAAAGAGATTCAGGTACTCCAAAAAAACCAATCTGGCACCAAGTCAAGCCTGCCCAAACAACACCACAATGCCCTTTCAATAAGCATTTCAGATCAAGACAGCTGGTATTATCTTAGACGCCAAGGCAACAAATGAAATGATCCTGGTTTTAGGACCTCACCATATCCAGTCTCCCTAATATAAGACACAGGTGATCATTCTGGTTGTTTCCATTTCCCATTTATGAGGGAACACTTGTTTAAGGTAAATTTTTAACAAAAGTGCAGGTGGAGAATAACTTCATTCACTGTGACCTCCTGCCCCCTTTCAATACTGTATTTGTAATGTATTAAGAATGGTTATAAGAATTTATACCAGCAGGTTTTGCCCTCTAGTGGAAGATGAAGCAAAACACAACAAATAATTAGAAATATAACATTCATAGTTTGACCATGTGGACACTGACCACATGTTTACTGGGTGGCTGGAGAGACAGCACGTGAGCCACTGCATATTATTCTTTATCCTAAGGGATGAGAAGTGGAGAGGGGAAAGTCCAGGGAACTTACAGAGAAAATAGTCCAGGTTTAGTAGAGAACAGAAAGAAATTCCCATGCTCTCAGGATGTTGTTTACAGAATGGGTCTAACTCTTTGAAACTTAAACACCTTTTACTGTGTCTGCTCTGCTATGTTTTCTGCTACTGCAAGTATTTATGACAATAAATTAAATTACTTTTTAAAAACATTAATACCTCAGACTTTTGTTGGATGGTACAGGAAATAACAGGCAAATATTGTTAGGAATTTTATCAGCATATACTGATTCAAATGTTAAATATTGATCATGTAAACAAAATCAAAATTAGTCTTCCTTTGGTTATCAATGTTAATATTGTAGACCAAAACAGAAGCATTAAAAAATCCTAGCTGATGAATATTTTCTTTTGGGGTGAAAAAACTTGTGTTTGTATTAAAATAGCCCAGTATTGCCATCTGATTATTCTGTTTCCCAAAGAACAGCTGACATGATATACCAAAAAATTACACTATCTTAGTTATGTTCAGACACTTTTTCCTGACTTACTCACTTTTCTACTCAAATTTCTGAGTTTTTAGCATTGTTTTCATTAGCAACAGCAAATACCCATTTTCATTATTAAAAAAAAAAGGCTACAGTGGTCATATGAACTATTTTTTTGTTCATGTGAATGCCTTCAATGAACCAGGAAACTTGTCAAAAATATTTGATTGTAAAATCTTTTCTGCCTAAGTAAACATGCCAGCCCAGTTCAGTAAAATTTAAACAGGACTTTTGTTCTGTTTAAACCAGTGTCTCAGATGTGAAAAGCTGCTTCTGCTCAGGATGTTTCAAAGACAGAATGGAAAGTTGATTTTAGTTTTAGTTTTAGTTCTAATTCATCCTCATAAGTGGGTAAAATGGTAAATTCTATAAATCCCACAGGATGGAGGGGCTGTTATCAAACACTATTGACATTGCCTATTAACATAAATTATGCTTCTAGTATGGGGAGAAAAAAGCATTTCCAGGTAGTTCTTTAGAGTCTGAAAGCTGATCAACATGTATTCTCTGCAGAGATGATACATCTTTCCAACGCAGTCTTGACTCCCTATCAAGTGTGTCTGAAACTAGTGACACATATTTCACCCTGGTACTTCCCCTGAAGAGGAAACCGTGACATAGCCTAAAGAAACAGCACCTAATGCCTGTGTTTTAACCTCTTGCATCCCAAACAAAGTACACTGTACATCTCAGAGTGGGATAATCTCTCCTGGCAACAAGGTTTGATCATTTGCAGCCACATTTTGTGTTAGAAAAAGAGGACATGGAAGGGGTGCATCTGAGAGGTTCCAAATAGCATCTTTTATGAACTTCCACAACTGATGCAGGTGCTCTCTTGAGGTACTATAAATACCTTGTGCCAGCTGCTCTTCAAAAAGACTTCAGTTAATGCGTAGGACACAATTTTCACCTTACAAAGCTCATTAGCCAGCCCTTTTACCCACACACCTTGGACTACAGAGATTTTTGTCTAACTTCCCAAGTGCTGTTTCAAAGACAAAAATGTCAGCAATAACATCATTCACTTTGTACTGGCAAGAGACAACTGCTTGTCAGGATGACAGACAGAGCCACTGGAAAAGTCTGTATTTCTCTCAGGTTAGCCCCCCTTCACTCAATCACCAAGAAAAAAAGAAATACCCCACTACTTCAGTGCGCGTAAATGTTAAAACTAATCTGAGCATGAGGGATGAAATAGATTATTCCTTCTTTAGAGAAGAAATAGTTTGAATGAAGAGTGGTGGGAGCCTGTCCTAGCTCGTCTAGAGGAAGCAAGACCCAACACGAGCTGTGTCAAGGAAATGAAAAGCTGTAATATCTCCAGGCAAGTTGGACACACAGGCTCATCTGAGCTGCATCTCCCATAGCACCTGCCAGCACTAAATCCTAATGACTCAGCTGAATTCTGCCTAGAATTAAAAGGATAAAAGCCTACAAAGCTCTCTAATCACACCACACTTGATGCTCACCTTATCATACAAAGAGTTGTGTCTGTAAGGGCTATAAGGGTTCTCATGAGCATCACACATGATGGAAGAGAAGTGGCTGAAAGGTCCAGGGTTTGGACAGTCAGTGAGGGAGATGGGTGGAGGACACAAAGGGGACTTAGTTTGAAGGATCAATTTAGTTGGATACAGATGGTATGGGACAGCAATCTTCTATGAAAATAAAAAAGAAAAGTAAACAGAACCAGATTAATGGGTGCAAAAAAAAGAAGTTTGGGCAGAAAGCAAAGTGCTTGTCTTGCACTTTTTTATGTTTCATAGGTCTTGATGGTTAACCAGGAAAAGTACTCAACTTTCATGCCAGTACAATTGATGTACACTAAGCATTTTCATCGGCATGAAAGTAAACACACAAAAACCTGCAGTAGATGTCCCATTAAACCAGTTATACTTTGACTGGAGTCCAGTGCATCTCCCTCCTGCAGCTCAACTGGTGCTCAAGTGACAGAAAAGGAAATCCCTGAAGGACCCTGTGCTCAGATAAAATGGTCATGTTGGGGGGATTTAATGAGGCAGTGGGCTGGGAACAAAACCAATGTAAAAACAGTGTCTGAGAGGTACAAAAGAAGGCCATACCTGTGTATGAGCAGGAGCACTCCAGGGTTTTTAACAAGACTCCAATAAGACTTTTGAGATATTTAAGAGTTAAACCAGTGAAGGTGCATACACAATATTTTTTGCTGCTCTAAGTTGTCAGTAGTTAATAGTGCTTCCAGTTAAGAAAACCCAATATGTATGCTCTTTTTGCACCTAAAGGATAAAATCCTTTTTAAAAAGAGATTTTCAAAATATTTGAGATAGAGCCAAGGAAGCATATAGAGGTTTTGGCACACATCTTGCACTTAGATTTTGTCAAGGCTGTTGACACAATACATCCTGGATTCTCACCCAGCTGGCTGGCTGTCTAGACCAGAAACTCCCCTGTGCTGTGTCTTTGAGCTCAAGAACCAGAAAATTTGTGACAAGAGCTGTGATTAGTTCCAGCAGAAGCTAATGCATCTCCCACCAAAAGAGTGAGCATGAGCAAACAGCGGACCAGAGCCCAGCAGTGGCACAGCCACCTCACACCAGCCTTGCCTCCTGCCATGCCTCTTCAAAGGCACCAGTCCTGCTTCTATTAATGATAAACTTGGCAAAATGGTCACACAGGTTCACACCAAGTGTAGCTAATACCTCTTTAATTCATCCTTATCTTTCTTCCATTACCCAAAGTAATTTCTTTTTTAAATGACAAAGGGGTCTGTGAACATTTTTGCTAATAAATATTTGCAAGCACATGAATTATCTAACATTTGTTATGAGTCATTTCATATAATTATGTAACAAAATGCTTAATCTTCCTCCAAAAAAGATTTTGTTTCCCCAATTTCAAATTAAAATGTTCATAAAGCTGTCATGTCAGCACTGCTCAGGAGTTATATCCACTTTCAGTGTATTTCATGGTTCTTTTTTGAATGAAGTGGAAAATACTTACACAATTCCTGGAATGCTACTGAAATGTACTAAGAGGAAAAAAATTCTTTCTCATGATGGGAAAAGTACAATCTCCAGTAAAGGCATCTAAAAATGTGGGAAGCTTAATACTGTTGGATTGGAACCCCAGAAATATTACACTCTGTCTGTAAAAAGTGTTTGAAGGGTGGATATCCACTAGATAACTAATACTAGTTGTATAGGCCCTGAGGGGGAAAAAAAAAAAAAGGTGGCAGCATATGCTAATGTGAAAAAAAAAAAAAAAAAGCCAAAGTAAAATGGGATTTTTCCTTGGCTTATAAATTTTATTGGCATATGAGTAAATCTATATACACTGTACCCAGAACACAGGTAAAGAAAGATATTTGTGAGCTGAACTACAGCCTTTCTAGATGATCTTTATTAATTTAGATTTTTTTTGTCTATTAATTACTTTGGGTTATCTGCATGAGATCATCTACCTGTTTAAGGAAAAATTACTATTTAAGGGAAGTGGACCGTTTCCACAAAGGGACATTTCTTAACGAAATGAAAAGCAAACAAGCTACTCTCTGGTGAACAGAAAACACAGTGTGTTCAACAGAGGGATGTGAAGCTGAAGGTCAGCACTTACAGCTGGCTGCATCATTATGTCTCAAACTGAATGTCACCCACATAGTCACCACTGCTCAGTGTCACACTGAGAGGTTTGGCAGGGCAGGGAGTTACTGTAGAGGTCTAAGAAAAATCAAAAGAGATAAATTAATAAAGCTGATGCTATCTGGAATCTCATCTACTCTCTACCCTCCTCAAAGAAGCAGTCTGAAAGGGTCTGTCCTTTCAAGATGGGCTACGTGAAGGAGAGGCAGTAACATTACCTAGAGAGGTTGTTGTTGGCAACGGAATCAGAAAGAAAGGAAAAGAAAACTCAGGGAGAGGGAGAGAATAGAAATGTAAGAGCTGAAGGTCCCAGCACAACCAGGAAAATCTTCAAAGAAAAACAGGGAAAATCGGTAAGAGTACTTTTGCCCATAGCCACAGTCAATGCCTGCTAAGTTCTTATCTGAGGACAAGTGGATTAGCATCAGCTCTTCCACAGGGAGCAGAATGCCTAGCTCCCAGTCTCCTAGTTTTAATTTCCAGCTCTTATATCCTGTGAAAGCAGTAAATTTACCCGATATGGGGGGAATATTGGTAGGAACAACTCCCCCTCTTTGGAAGTCAGCCACTGTGCAGCCAACAATGCTTTTACTGAGAGCAGGTGAAGGGGGAGAATGAGTCTTTAGTCTTTACAGGATAAAAAACCCATGGTTAGAGACAACCAGAGCAATTTTCAAGCTGTTGTCTTGGCATGAAGCCCAGTTCCACAGTCAGTGCTGCAGCCCTCCTACAGGCACTAAAACCCCTCAGGAAAATTTCACAGATGCTGTAAGATTGTGAACATTCTCACTTGGGCATCCAAGTCTCCTCCACTCACAAGGGATATAATATCAGCACCATGAACCTACTCTGGGAGGCAGGAGCTGAAATTAAGAGCATATGCTCTCTTGTTCGGCACTTTAGTGTTTTCCCTAGATCCGCATAATATTGTGTTATTAATTGTTCTGTGAGATCACCACTAGAATCATACAGCCATTTCTCACACAAACAAAAACAGTTACTGTCAAGTGAATCCATCTGCATACAAGTCACTACTTCTTTTTTCAGAACAAAGATGTCTTAATAGAGATCTTCTAAAATAACAAGTATTTTACAGCAACTTGTAATATTACACAGCTTAGGAAAAAATACCAATTTATCAGTACTATAAAGCGTACAACATAATTTGTTTAAATAAAGGAAGCAAAACTGAACCTATTAATCGTGAAATTAACTTTTCCATCTATTAAAGACAGTGCATTATTTGTTTTGTTCATTTTAATGTGTGGCTTTTATATAAAATAATTTTGCCTTTTGTTGTAACGACAACATTGGACTTATTATGCTGTCAGTATTTCAGTAATATGTGCCACAAGTAATTTATAAAGTGTAAGTTGATTGATTTCCACACTTAGCTTCAAATGTCATAATGCTTCAAGCTCTGGCAATAACCCCAGGTTTGTATTTGCCTGAAAAGACAAAGTTTGGTGATTACAGAATTCTTCCATCATTAAAACTACAGCCAGCATAATCATTGTCCACCTCTGATGAAAGGGAGGTCTGAGCTGCCTCTTGCCTTTGCAGGAAGGCTCTGCTGAGGCAGCCTAGGGCCGAAGCTCTCTGGGAACAGCTCCAGATAACTCTCCTGCTCTTTCATCCCAGGCAAATTGCAGCACAGTACCTTGGCATCAGAAGGTTTTCAGTAAGTTAAAGCATGAATAACTCACTATCAACTCACCTGAAGGCACTGAACCCACATATTCACTATCAACCTCAAAAGTTCAAAGTCAAATTGTAAATCACTACTTAATTCATTTTTTTCTCATATTATATATATAATATATAATATTATATTATATAATACATATTTTTTATTCTTTTATTTTATATATATTTTTATATATATATATATACATATATATATATATATACTCTACATTCTCTAGAAATCTGATGCTACCCATATGTGTTGCTGGAACCCACTCATACCACAATTATTTTCCTCTGTATTGCTGCAGTACTCTTGAGAAATTCTTGGATTTTTCTACATCAAGTCAGAGCTATGGAGAGGAATGGAAAGAGCTAAAATTAAAATCTTAATTAAATTCTGTTTTAAAAGGAAGAAGAGAGGGCTGCCATTGCTAAAATCTCTAATGTGACTAGAGAGGCATAGGAGTAAGAGAAATTCAGTTAGTAAAGTATTTTATTCACATCATGTCTGACAAGAGGACTGTTGGCTTCATTTTACTTCCCTCCAGATGGAAGATTCAGAACATACTGGATAGGTTAATAACAAACTCCTACAGGGACATTCAGATTATGTATCATATTTAAGGTTTATTTCCCAATAATGCACACAAACACAAATGCATGAGAAAAGGCTGTCACAGCCATTTATCTGGATTTGCTCCGAGATAATGCCTCAAACATGTCAACAAAGTTCAAGATGTGTTTTTGCATATCCTAAAGGGATCCTATGTCTTTGTGCAGAGGGCTATGGGAGAAGACAGCATCTTTGCTGCCCCATGGGCTGCCCATTAACGCCCATCACCTGTGGTAGAACTGTACCCTCAGTCTGTGGAGGGACATGGATACAGACCTGGGAGAGGTATGGACCTGGGTGAGCTACGCGCTGGAAGTGACACAGAAACACACTGGGGCTCCTCTGCGATCTCCCTTGGAGAGGAAGGAGTGAACCTTGCCCAGTCCTTGCTGTCATTTCTCTTCAGAGTGGATCCAGGTCTGGGCCCCAGATGAAGGAAGCACTTTCTAGTAGCTGTGATCTAGACATCTCTTTGACAAGGAAGCACAGGATTTCAACCCTCTCTTTTACAATGTTTCTTACAGACGTCATAAAAAGGTCCTCTCCTCAACATACAGGTTTTTACACCACCAGAAAAAAATGGCCCTGTAGAAAGCCCAGCTGCTCATCTCAGCTTGAAGACTTTCCTTTAGGAGCCAGGTGCCCCCTGGGGAGTCATCTAACTTTGCAAAAAAGAGAAGAGACCAGGAAAAAATAAGGATCTATGTTTATTCCTTCATCTTTAAGGAAACTAGCTGAGGCTACAAAATCCTTCCGAGTGAGAGCTACTCACCTGCTCAATATTTTGATCACTGATTTCTTCAAGGTACTTTTTAAAAGGATTGGGTTGATAGGGCTCCTCCTTTTGCTGTGCACTCTTTCCTTTCACCAGCACGGGACGAATGACACCAGGTTTTGTCTTGACCCATAGCACACCCAGGAGAAAAGAGATGGAAGAAGAGTAACATAAAATACTTAACAATTTACAGAATATTTGTTAGACAATTCAATGCCAGTGGGGCTGTACTGACTATATTTTAAAAAATTTTATTAATGACATATTTCACCACCAAAATTATTCAGGCGCCATGCTGCCTGGGATACTTCTAATACAGATTGTGGACAAAAGTGGCAAGAGTTGCTTTTAGGCACAGAACTTCATCACTGGCGTGTGTTTATTACTGACAAAAAATAGCTACTGAGCTGTCAGACCATGGTTTGTGGGTTTTGCTGGCTGGGTTTTTTTCTGGCTGTCCAGCTGCAGCTCGATAAGTTCAAGTCACACTTTTTACGCAGCCACACGTCTGCTTTCACATTGGGCTCCTCAAAAGAGTAACTGTGAAACAAGGAAGGACAACCCGTGATGCTGTTAACTTACACCCAGGCAGAAGCATGTTAGGAAAAACCTTTCTGTGGAATAATACCAGTGATTGCATGCTGGATTTTACAGTGTCATAGAGTCACCAAATCACATAGGCTGGAAAAGACCCTTATAGTCATTAAGTCCAACCATAAAACTAATACTGCCAAGTTCAGAACTAAACCATGTACCTAAGCACTCCATCTATGCATCTTTTAAATACCTGCAGAATATTATGTCCAATGAGTGGAAATTTTAAGACAGAGTACCAAAAGTGGAAACATACTATCGATTTCAGGTACCGTAAATGATACAAATGTAGAATAGAATCATTTAGATTGGAAAAGGCGTCTAAGATAATAGAGTCCCATCATTGACCTACTACTGCCAAGTCCACCAGTAAATTATATCGCTAAGAGCCACATCTACACATCTTTTAAATACCTCCATGGATGGTGATTCAACCACTTCCCTGGGCAGTCTGAAGAAATTTTTCTTAATGCTCAGTATAAACCTTCCCTGACACAACTTGAGGCCATTTCCTCTTGTCCTATCACTACCTCCTTTCAGGCACTTGTAGAGAGTGAGAAGGTCTCCCCTGACCTTTCTTTTGTCCTGGCTAAACAACCCCAGCTCTCTTAGCCCCTTCACCAGCTCCATTGCCTTTCTCTGTACTCACTCCAGCCCCTCAATGTCTTTCTTGTAGTGAGGGGCCCTGAAATGGACACAGGATTTGAGGTGACATAGGATTTGAGGTGTGGTCTCACCAGTGTTGTGTACAGGGGAACAATCACTACCCTGGTCCTGCTGTTCACACTATTGCAGATACAGGCCAGGATGCCACTGGCCTTCCTGGCCACCTGGGCACACACTGGCTCATGATCAGCTGCTGCTGACCAGCACCCCCAGGTCCTTTCCCACTGGGCAGCTTTCTAGCCACTCCTCCCCAAGGCCTGTAGCTCTGCATGGGCTTGTTGTGACCCAAGTGCAAGTGTGACCAAGACCCAGCACTTGACTTTGTTGAACCTCATACAATTGGCCTTAGCCCACCAATCCAACCTGTGCAGATCCCTCTGCATAGAACTTTCCTACCCAGAAGATCAACACTCAACTTGCAAACCGGCTGAGGGTGCACTAAATCCTCTCATACAGATAATCAATAAAGATACTAAGCAGAATGGGCTTCAAATACTGAGCCTTGGGGAACACCCCTTGTGACTGGCCACCAGCCAGATTCACCTCCATTCACCACCACTCTCTGAGCCTGGCCATCCAGCCAGTTTTTCACTCCAGCTCCTTCTGAGCTTCCCCCAGCTTGGGAAGCCCCTCTGTGCATGCCATTGGAGCACTCCACTGCCGATCATGCCAGCACCAGAGCCGTTCCCCTCAGCAACAGAGTGACAGTATCTTTAAGTGTTCAGCCGGAAAACTACAATTTTAGAGAATCTGATCAGCATGGATATGTGATACCCATCATTTCAGACAAATTGGATTATTTGATTAAGAAAAAATTCCTTGGTTAGCAAGCAGTCAACCAAAAAATTTGACTATTAACTTCTCAATTTAGTATATCTGTGATTTTTTTTGAACTCTTACAGTAAAATCTGACAAGATGGATTGTGGCATAAACTCTAAATGGAGGCTAAGGGATAATTTTAAAATAGACTTGTTCAGTGAGCCAAAAAAAGGAAGAAAAAGTATACTTTCTCACCAGAATTTTATTAGTCAAGTGCTCAGAGGTCTGTGATTGAATTCAAATTTCTAAATCAGTCAGTTGTAGTCTCCTCTTGTTACAGCTAACCCACAGAAAATGAGTGGTCTCTGTCACAACTTATATAGGTAACAACAGGACTGCTGCTGAGCTCCTTCCGTGGTTGCAGCACAGAGGGGCAGCTTGCCCAGCTGGGACTGAGGAATAGGTTTTGTCACAGCTCCCCATCCTCAGTATCCAGCTGGGTATAAAAATGCAGAGAAGAGACTTGATTCACTATTAGATTTTTTTATAAAATAAATATGTATACTTAATAATGCCATGCTGTTTGTAAGAGCAATACATTTCAGCAGTCAGTCTGGAAAAAAAAATAAGCTTACTGTGAAAGTAAGCTTAAAATGATGCAGCTGAGATTGCTGGACATAGAGTGTAAACTGAGTCATGGATCACCTTAAAACAAGACCTGCAGGCATCAAGCAAGGACATGGCAAGAGGGGTCTCCATTGGAGGGGAGAGTGCAGAAGGTGTTTTGTGCTCTGCTTCTGTCCTGGGAAAGGACAGAGCAGAGCCCAGGGTCTGAGGTGAAGGCAGCAGAGGCAGGCAGGAGCACAACGCACCTGGGAAGAGCAAGGCCCAGGGAGTAAAATATCTTCCCTTAGATTTGTGTTTTATCCTCTCCCTCCTCTCCACAGACTGGGGCCTTTTCATTTGTCTCATCAAATAAGAAAAATATTCAACTGAAAGCAAAAAATCAGCTGTGAAGTGACACTAATTTTTTTTAAGGAGTAGTAACTGTCAAGCTGCATCAAAAACGTTTTCATTACAAAGATCAACTTTTTGAAAGATGCAGTGCTCATTTCATGAATTTATAGTTCATGACTATATCTTTGTAGGATTCACCAAAAAATATTTATTTTTCTATCAACACTTCTGAAAAGCACCCATAAACTGTCTGGCTTTCAACAGAAAGGTAAATATAAATCTAAAAACAAAGGTACGGTTGTTATCAAGTCATCATTATGCAGACAAAGGACCTGTGGCCATCTAGCACTCCTCCACACCACGTAACCACGCAATTAAAAGCCCATTGTGGTACCTAAAATCATCAGGGATAAGCTATTCTCCTTTTGTAAGAAACCTCTTCCAAGAGCATGCTGTAGAAATGCTCCTAAGGAAGCATTTTCTAAACAACATTGTGTACTCAATGCTGACTGAGTCATATGTTTGTGTCTGACTCTGCTAACAGAGTGACAGATATCAGACAGCTACCAGAATTCTAAACACTTTATTAGTACCTTGACAAGCTATATGAAATCTTTGATCTAAAACTAAGAACTTGAACTCTTTCTTTTACAGCAGATGTCACAGCTGACATGCTGAGGAACAATCTAAAACTAAGTTTTGCCAAGGAAACTGTTGGTCTTCCTACAACAACGTCAAAAAATGGTAAAGGCTGTTATGGTAGCACTGGGCTGCCATGGTATGTGTACAGAACTTCCAGCAAATTACACAGGGCCAAAGCACAAGTTCCAGAGCTGACCCATAATCAGTGATACTGACCCAATGCCAGGGCGTTCTCTGGAATGGTATTGGCCCAGGTCAGCAAGTGCACAATTAGAAATAAGCTACAGGCTGGGCCAGGGTGCCACTCTATAGGCAATATGGACATGGCCACCCTCCTCCAGGAACAGAAGGTATTTCACATGAAAATGAGCTTTGCATGATATCTGTCTGAAGTCAGAAGACTGAATACTGGCAGATGTATGGGCATATTCACCTCTAATTTTCTCCCCTGATATTATGACACTGGTTGCCCCTGAGATGTTGCTGAAACTGGTGGGTCAAGTCCCAGTTGCAACCCCATTCCATCAGTGACAGAACAAGGGGGATTTGTTTGAAACTGAAAGAGGGTAGGTTTATTTAGGTATTAGGAAGAAATTATTTACTGTGAGAGTGGTGAGGCACGGGAACGTGTTGCCCAGAGAGTTGTGGATGCCCAACCCTGGTCAGGTTGGATGGAGCTCCGAGCAATGTGGTCTAGTGAAAGTGTCCCAGTCCACAGCAGCGGAGTTGGAACTAGTCACTAACAGAGTTCCTCAGAGATCTGCTCAGGAATCTGGGCTTTGAGTTATGGATGCAGATCAGCTAGAAAAGAGTGTCTGGTAAGGTGGCAAAGTTAGCTGGTAATACTGAGTAGGGGAGTAAAAACAAAATATCGATGCAAAGAGTTACAGAGAGATCCTACAATACTGAGTGAATGAATGATAAAAGGCGGGTGAAACATAACTGAATTCATCATTGATACGTTTCACTGCTAAAAACCTAAACTACATCCTAAATTTGCTCATGCTCATGCACCAATGAACTAATTAGGTGAGATACCAGCTCTCACTACTCAGGAAATATATCTTGGCTTTATTGTGCACAATTCTGTGCAAACATTGGCTTGCTGCTCAATACAAGTAACAAGAACTAAATTAAGTGCTATAAATCATTAAGAAAGGAATAGAAATAGCAATAAAGGACCTTATCATATCCTCGTGTAAATAGAAAGTTCTGTATTCAGAGCTATACAAGAGCAGTTTATGGTTTTAGTCTCCCAATCTCACAAACAAAAACCTGGAAAAGATATAGAAAATGTCAAGAAGGATCACCAGTGATATGGGAGAGTATCCATACTTTTCAAAGAGTGACCAAGCAATTTTTAATTTTCTACATGAAGCAGAGATGACTGGTAGTGTATTATTCTTAATACCTAGAAAATAATTGATGTTATTTTGAAAGTGAAGAAAAAAATTAATTGCTGTTTCAGTACAAGAACTGAGGTCAAGTCATAGGTTTAAAACAAAGAAATAAAGTACTATTTTGCACCATGAATAGCTAAAAAGTAAAGCCTATTGCTAGAGAATGTTATAAAGACCAAAATATAATAAAATTCAAAAAGTAACTGGAAAAAAATCATGAAAGAAGACATAGTCAAAGATTGCTAGGCAGAAGAAATTGATTCAGGAAGTCCCTAAGATTCCATTAGTTGAAATATAAGGGGAAAAACTCTCATCCACATCTCCTTTTTTTGCTAAGCATTCATAAGTCATGACTGTCACTTGGGAAGGCTCCATGATTTCTCTTCTGACCTTGCTTCAGAAAGTTTGGCTCCAACAAGATGAAACTGTGATCATAGCTAAAATGAACATCTGATGTATATATGTATATCCCTTTCTTACTTGATCTTTGATGTAAAACAGAGTGCAAGAAGAAAATAGATGCTAGAATCTTCTTGCACTTAAACAAAATTGTAGAAGTGGAATATTAAGAGTCCAAGAACCAGCAGCAGACTCTACTGCTGTCATACACCTCAAGATTCAGCACGACTCTGTAGTTCGGCATTTGGCCCACAGGTTTACAAGTAGTGTCAGAATTTATAGCTACTTGAAACAGGTGTGTATTCAGCACAGAAAAAAAAGCAATATAGCTCTGCAGAAGCAATTCAGTATTGCAAAAAGATATTGACAGCAGCTTTTTTCAAAGGACTAAGAAAGCAAATAATAATTAATAAAATATTGTGCTTGTGCAAATTTTGAGAAACGGTGTATCACAGCTGTGCTATACATACCAGCTGGCTTTCAGTTACTATAGGCATGGATTTGTAAAGGTTGGCCTGCAAAAAAGATGAATATTTACAGTATTATATGCAATATCTTTGTGATTATAATGATGACAGAAAAAAATCCAGTTACAGCACTAGACTTAGCTTAGCTACAGAAGCTTTTCCCATAGATGCAGTGATATGACAGAATATAAAACTTTCTCCTTTCCAGTTTATTTCCAGATATAATCAAATACCTTTTAAGATTTTAGGGATTCTTTTTTCCAGCTGCAACAAAATTTCCCTTTTTCATCTTCATCCAATCTTGAAATTTAAATCTTATTTTTCTGAGCCTGCCATTGTCTGTCAATTTGCAGCATCAAAGTTATTAACATTATGAATAGTACTGGGTTGAGTACCTTCTCAACCTGTTCTAACTTTGCAGTAGGAGAACCATAGCAATCCTACTTAAACATACATGTCAATAATACGGACATTCATTTTTCCAGTTAATCATGAGAAATTCCTATCTAGGGAATGACTATATTATTATTAAAAATCAGCAGTATCATCCCTAAAGCCAACAGAGATGCATTATTATTCAATGATGAATGGGATCATATCAAAGACCATACAGTTTTAAAAGTTGTTGAATTACAACTGTAGTACTTAGTTGTCAGCAGGTGTAAACTGAAGTTAGTTTTCCTATTTTTATATGAAAAAGTATTGCTATTTGTACAATCACATCCTTAAAAGGTTCTGAAGTGCATGAGAAGATAAAAGGTAGCTGAGGCCAAGGCAAATCTATAACATTTTAAATGTTACATGGCAGGCTATTTCAACACACTTGTACAATCTACTACTCTATATAACCTATTGAAGTAATTAGCAATATTACCATGTCTGCATACATATACCTTTATATGTGGTAGGTATGAATAATACTTTAGCATTACTTATAAACAAATTTAATCTCCTCTCTTAACCAAAAATGCCCTCAAAGAAACATTTTGACAAGCATCCCAATATTAGATATCGTAATACAAAAAGAAGACAACTCTATGGGAAACCACTTCTGTGTGCCCTTGCCCTAAGGGCCAGGGGACACACCACCTCCTGGACTATTAACTGGGGCAGAAACACCATTTTTATATCCTACTAAGGAAGCAGAGCAAGAGAGGGAGAAAGAGCTGCGATACACCTGTACTGCTATATCCTGATACATCCCTCAGGACTGCTGCAGAGTACAACAAAGGCAGAGCACAAGAGAGCCTGGACCCACCAAGTTCAGGCACCACAGCCCAGCCTGGGGACCTCAGTCTGTCTCCTGACACACAAAAAATTCAACACACTTGTAGAATTTATAGGAAAGATTAACCTACTGATAATCCTCTGTGTTATTCCCAAACATATTTTTAAATATTAATTTGTTTCATACATCTAGAAAGTTCTGGTGGAGACTGAAAAAAAAGTGTTTATAAGGGTGATTTTCCATGCCAGCAAAGAGAAACTGACTGTATCCCTAGGCATCCCCAAGCTGGATGCCTGAATTTATGGTATATGTTAGCCCCAGTTTTGGGAGCTGGAGATCTGCTCTGGAGTGTAATTAAGTACACTCTGTTCTCAAAGACTACCTCTGAAGTACACTCTTTTATTTCATTAAAAAGCTCTCTTCTGATATTCTTCCTAATTAGTATGAGCCAGCACAATCTGTCAAGCAAAAATCACAGTATGCAATAAAATATGCATACTGCCACATTCAGGAAGCAAAATTGAATTGATCAGTCAAGCATTGTGCTGGCATAAAACTGGGAGACTTCTATTGCTTTGCCAGCACTGCTTTGATTTGAGGTTCAATAGAAATGCTGAATGATGAATAGCAAGCTGAGATTTCTCACCACATGACTAGATGAGTTGCAAGTAAAATGTGGAACTTGCAGTAGCTGTGTGTGCTAGAGAGAATTAAAATGTTCATTGACTTCCATGTTTTAATAATTGGACAAATGACTCAATATAGATATTTTCATCATGTGTTGGAATGTGTGTGTATGTAACAAAACAGCTTCTATTCATCTAAACCGTGGGGTTTCAGCCGGCTCTATACCTTGGACAGAAAAGTTTGGATCAACCCCAGATTCTGAAGGATAAGCAAGAACTAAAGGACTTCTACCTAAGCAAGCCCCCTACAGTGCAGGCTGAGTCCAAAGAAATGCACCCTTCAGCACCCATAACAAAGACTCTGTTTACCAAACAGCCAAACTCTTACCCCAGGCTTAAAGGAAACAACAACAAAGTGTGTGAGGAAATTAATTTTAACATCATATTCAGACAGGTAAAATTATCAACAGACACAGCACTGAAGAGACTCCAGCCATGATGGATTTACTACAGTGGGAAGACACTTCAAGTCTCAAATGCCAGCACTGTTATATATGTGCTTCTCTGTGTTAGCCAACACCTGATATCACAAGTAGATGCTTGTTCAGACTCACCCAGTATCATTTAGGAGCAGACAAAGTAAGCATTTCTGCATATAAAACATAGAGTAATTGCAAAAGTACTTACATATCTGGTTTCACGCCCAGCTGCTCTCTGCAGTGTTGTTGACATCTTGTAAAAAAAAATAGATATATGATCAATATATTGAGTTACTCTGAACAGTAACTCCAAGAGACTTTCAACATTCTGAGAATTTATTAATTGCTCAAATTCAGGAAAACTTAAATTTTCCAGAAAGATTCACACCATACATGAGACTAAGGCATATTTATGTTTTGCTTGTATATTTACTGTAGAAAATGCTACTTAATTTTACTGCTCAAAAACATTGATCCTGCTCTGTTGAGGATGGCATTTAATATGACAACTCTCATAACAAAATGCTTATTATTAGATAGCCATAGGTATCATTGGCCCATTAAATTTAAGTTACATTTGCTCACAAAATGCCCTAAAATATTACCTCTCCGCGCTCTCATTTGCAAGAACTTGCTTTGACTAATCCATAGCAATTCTAAGGCATTTACTTACCAGCTCTTTTTTGCTTCCATGTCTATGACATTCTTTTACCCTCTGTTAAGCACTTTTTGACCTCATTCTAAGATCCTCACCACTTTTAGCTTGGTCCCTATGCTACATCCTGTTAAGATCACTTATTTGATTTCATGACTACTAAAAGAAGCCTTCCATTCTCAATTGTCCAAGGAAGTGGTTTTTGGATACTATAACTCAGCTTAGTAGCAACATTTTAACCACTCCAGATTCTTCAGGCATTGGAAAACACTCTCAATAACAGCGTCTGCCCGTCCTTCAGCTGCTATCACATTTCTGTCTCAGACTCTTGGAGTCCAATTCAGCGCTGCATGCTGATTGACCGAAGTAATTTCAATTCCAAAAATGGAAATTAAATTTGAATCATATACTCAATATAGCCACTCAGAAATGCTGGACCTGTGCCCTATTTTTGCATGGTGGACAGGACATTCAGCAGGATATTTTGAATGGATTAACTTTTTGATGTGTTCATCTGCCAGAAATTCCTTTCCTGCCATTTTTAGCTGGATTTGTGCCATTTTCACTTTCCAATAGCCACCGTGAGCAACTTAAATTTACTTGGAGCAAACTGAATACAGGACCTTTTTCCCTTGGTTAGCCATCCTTCTGAACTCAGGAGGCCCATCAGTATAACTTAATGAAAACAGAAGTTTAGAAATAGAAAATTAACCCTGCCTCTCACTACCTATTTCATAGTTATCCAGGAGAAAGAGATGTTGCAGACATCCTCCTTCTGAGAGTGGCAAGACTTAAAATGAAATCAGAACTTCAGAGCAAGTCTGATTATTAATTTAATACTGCCAATATTTGAAAATAAACAATGATCTTGAAAAAAACACTATGTTCTGAAAGATGCTTCCAGCCATTGAAGCCAGAAACATTGGTTGCTTTGCAGTAATGACACATGGATGGGATGAAATATGGGAGAAGGCCAGAGACCCTGCCATAAGGCAGGAAAGGTGTGAGAGATTTTTAGCCTCTGAAGCCTTAATAAACTGTTTCTCTTTCATAATATATTTCCTTCTGACTTCAGGAAAGCATGCTGCAGCAAAGACTGCACTGACTCCAGGGCTAAAGTTCTTTCCTTCCATGCTTTTTTAACCACCAGACACTTCTGGTGTTGCATTTCTCAGCTGCAGCTTTGTGTTGCCATTGGGTTTACTGCTGCAGCAGTCTCTACTGCCTACTGATTTTGTCTGCCTTGATATCTACCTGAAAAGGGCCCTTGCTGTGGAGGTGGGCTTATTCACCTACCTTGCCAACATCTGACTCCGTGCTCATCTGCAGAAAACTTGGAGAAGACTCACACCGGCGCTGGAAAATTATTTTCAACAGAGAATGGACATATTAATGACAAGAAACAAAAGGAATGGAACAGAATAAGTCCATTCCATGTACTGATGGGTTACCATAGTCAATGGATCCTGCAGGACTTGATCAATGACAGCACACAGCTCTTCTGTTTGTTGTCTGAGCTGGGCAGGAGAGCACATCTGAAAAGGGAGAGTGGATCACTCAGTTAACCTTTACTTTTTGCTTTCAAATATAGACCTGAAAGATAAATAACATCACTACCTCTGAATGAGTGTCCAAAGCAGTGCCTTCAGTCACACCAGCAGGCTTGGTCGGCTCTTCTAATGCCTGCAATTCAAGAGGTATTGGTGTGATACCAAGTTGAAAATTTTAAAAACCAAGCAAACATAAACTTTTTGCAACACTCTGTTTCCAAAGGTGGCACTTTCTTTTTTAATATGGAAAGATGGAAAAAAAAAAGAAATTACAGGCCTAGTGATGTTCTTCAGGTTACCAACACCTGATTCAGAAGGTAGACATGAGTTTACAGACAAGAGAGTAATCAAGCAGGGTGAATCATCTCCACTTTTGAAAATCAGAAACTACCAGTTCAAATTGTCTTCTCCATCAACAATGCCCCCTCCTTCAGAGTAAATGTGACATGGTGAGTGTGCACTCTGTGCCACAGAGGTGTTGGGGGCTGCCTGCTGCCTGCCATCAGAGAGCCACCAGCTGTGAGCAGGTGGACAAGGCAGGGACCCAAACACACAGGAGGCCCTTTCTTTTCCTTCAGTAGACGTTTTCTGTAAAAACTGTCTCCTGTTTAAGGAGGATGGTGATTTCACCTTGTTACAAAAATAGTGTTTGACATTCTTGGGTTTTAGCCTGAAATCAGAAATGTACAAAGCAAAATATACTGTATACTCTATTTGTGATCTCACACTAAGCAGATATGCAATCTCTCCAAAACAAAACACAAGCTTTTTGTGTTTGGCTATATGGTTCAATTTCCTATGCCAGTACTTGGAGCAGGTTTGAGAACAGTGGAAATCAGTCTGCCTATCCCTTCACTTTATAAGGGTCACGAAACACCCTCAAAAGCCAAAATCCACTGCTCAGTTCCCTTTTCATCTTCGTCCAGCATCTGTGAAGCACATTCTCCCTGCCATCATCCGGTTTTGCTTTGAAGTGATTTTCAAATAGACACCGTGCTGAGACCAAAAATTACTCTGGAAGCCTGCTGATGTGTCTGCTGAAGCTGGACTACAGGGAAGGGGACTGCAGGATTTGGGGAGTTTTTTTGTTAAACACATTATGTTTTTGTAAGGTTTCATTTAGTCTTCTTTTTGTTGTTAAAAAAGTATAAGAGAAAAAAGAGCATTCCAGTAAAGCCCTTTTTCAGGCATGTGGGATTCTGTGGGAATGGACTGGTCCCCTTGAGGTGGGTATGAGGGCTGCCAAATACAGAAGATATATGTGCAGCTGTGAGGGAAATGTCAGAATCTTTTAAAAATAAAAAAGAAAAGAAGCATATTTATTTCAGAGTTTTACTTTGCTGAGCACATTTGATTTCTTTCCTTGTCCAGCTACTGGCAGCATACATCTATGTACACCTAAGTGAAAAGTTAATGACAATTTACTCTTAATACTATTCTAATACCATCCACACATGATCTTGTACAAAAGCACATTTATGGAACACTATGTCTTCCACTAAAATTAAAAGTAGTTGCTTTCCAAATATTTCTTCCTTCCTCTCCATCTCTTGACAAATGTGTTGGCCTTAGAGTAGTTGCAGTTCAAAAGGTAAAAAGTTAAAGTGATTCACTTTAATATACAGAAACTAATGTAATCTTATCCCGAGATAGACCATGAACAGATAAACAGTCTTTCTCATCTCTGCAGTCTCATCATTGTTATGCAGCTAGAGTTTCAAAAAGAGAAACAGACAGTCCTGTCGAAGAGGAGGGCTCAGCCAAGGAGAGCTCAGCACTGCACTCAAGTACAGTGGCCCTGGTTCAACCTCAGTCAAGATTACTTCTTTCTGGTAAACTTAAAATGAAGCAATAAAATTAAGTAGAAGAGTCATTTCAGTACCTATTAGGATTTGTCAATCCTTTGTCAGGACTGACAAAGCAGCCTGTTGTAGAGGGATGATGAGTTTGAATGTGAGTTAGGAAAAGGGAAAACTTTAATTCAATCATGGGTTTGGAATGGGGAAATATCTCAGCTTCTCAAAACCCCCAAGAAACCAGTAAGATAATAAACATACTAAAGGAATTGTTAAGAAAAAAACTACATGTTTCTGTTTCATATTCACTTCACCAGAATTGTGGTTGAACACAATCAAGGGTAAGAAACAACTACCCTGAAGATTTGGAGGAATCTTTCTAAAGGAGTTACAGCTGCATCCAAAAGTCTCTGTTCAGAACCAGGACTGGCTAATTTAAGAATCTATCAGTTTCAGTAGAAACTGAGTTCCCAAATATCTTTCCATTTTGGAGCCTTCAGTGACTAAGGAATTCAGGTGAGCACAGCACCTGGGGTCTGTGTCCTCCACAGTCCCTCTCTGAGATACAACCATCATGCAGGAGCCACACCAGAAAAAACTGCAGTGCTCTCCCTTACTGTACCTTTGGGAAGAGGAAGTTTTAATCTTAAAACCAATTAATGTAATTTCATTCACTCTTTCATCTCTTTAATACTTCTTTTTTCTTTTCCTTATTTTCATTTTTTCTTATTTGAACAGCTGAGTCCTCCAAAGAAAAAGAAGAAACAAGAAACTATACTTTCTATAACTATCCCTATCACCTCTACAAAGATAAATGGTTCTGTTTAATCTGTTGTTAGCTTTTCAAAACACATCTCAATTTTTTTTTTCTAGTATGCCTTATTTTTTATTTTCACATTTCCACATAGAAAAAAATTGATATAAAAATGTGCAACTGCTTTTTTTCAAAATTACTGGTGTTATCATGCAAAAATGTTATGATTAATTTAAAACAGTAGTGCTATCTACATGTTGCTGATTAGTGCTATCAACAGTATTCAAGATTCTCTTCCTGTGCTGATGGTCTAACACTATTAGAAGTGGAACATTCTTATTTAGACATTCAAATTCTTGATAATATATGAAACAACAGTGGTACCACAATTTAAAAGAAGACTGTAATTTAGATAATGAAAATGTAAAGCAATTTATATGAAATTACCAGTTGCTGAATCATTAAATTTTTTTTTCCTTGAAAAGGGCAACTTTGGGGGTGTGATGCATTTGTGCCATTGACATCACTGATAACTACAACCCTTCCCTCCTCTTTCTTCATTTTTGATTGCTAAAACTTTATCAGAACTGAAAGGATACTGGTAAATGATCCAAACACAATCTCCAGTATTTTGTTAGAAGACTGAAATGTCTTGGCTACATATAGGAAATATAGAACATTATTTCATCCACCAGTGGACCACATCAGTAGAAAGAGAAAAAGTGAATTTTGTGACCTAGTAGCTTTCTTCTTCCTGTATTGTGAAAACCCTGGACTGGGTATATTTTTTCCATCACTATCTGTTCCTATGCCCTCAGCACATGCAAAAAAATCCCACTGTATAATGGAACTTCACATACCATTAATTCCTTTCACTTATTTCTTGAAGATGCTGGGGGATTATACTGAAAACTTTACTGAAATTATACTGACTATTTTCTGTCTTATAAAATAATACTGAAAACTGCAAGGCCCATGAAAAATGAGGGTGGTCATAGGCTGCTCCTACACTGGCACATTTGATTGTTATTACAGACAAACTAGATCCTTTATTCCTACAACTGTGCAAATTATTGCCTTTCTTTCTTACCATGAGATATTTATCTCTAGCCTTGAGAAACACTTTGAGGTGAACACATAATGTGGATGCAAGAAATTCACCTAGTAAGTATTTGGAGAAAATTAAAATCTGTTTTTATCAACAAAGTCTTGTCAGAAACGCTTTCCAGGTCCAGAAAGTTATGACATCCCTGATAGTAGCCAACTGTCCAGCAGTTGTCCAATGATCTGAGAGTGAGAAAAATTTGCTTCCAGGTTCCTACTGTACGATTTCAAGGAGCGACCTGATCTGCATTAGCCATGATCAGTTCCTATAGCAATGGATTTTTGATAATACAATAAGTAAGAGTTTCCTAAAGGCAAGAACTTGAAGCTAGGTCTTCAATGTAGCTGAATGCTGCCATATTTCCTCAGTTACATTTCTTCCTTTTCATTAAAAAAAAAAAAACAAAAAACAAAAAACAACCAAACCCAAAACCCAACATGCCCTCTTTTTCCTTCTGCATGCAGAGGAAAATACATTTTTCTATTTTTACTTCCACAAGGAGAATATGCTGCACTGCCTATAGTCTGTTTTTGTAGGTAATGGGATGCAATTATCAGGTCTTTGGAGTTTTCTAAAAAGTGTAGCAAAACATGGAAAGAATTTTACTTTTTCTACATTTATTTAGAATTGAAATTGTTGTTGTCTGCTTGTAATTAGTTGACAAATGCAATCCAGACAAGTCAACATTTGCACCTCTTCCACCCCTAGCCAGTTATACCTAGTGTTTTTCAGAAGACTTGGTAAATGTGAGATAAGCCTCAGCTGTGAAGCAGGTGTGTTTCATGACACATTCCATCACCCTGGGTTGTAACGTGGGTGTCACACTTCATCCCCAGTTCAGGCTGAGGGAAGTCAGAGCAGAATATTTGCAGCACCAAGTGTGTATGCCCATGTTTAGTTCCCAACAAAATGAAGCCCAGATAAGGGAAATTCAACCCAGTCAGCTTGCAGAGTGGATGTGTAGCTGGACAAATACAGTAAACCCAGATTTCCCTGCATAGACCTTGCTCTAGACACCACTGAATTGTTAAGAGAAGATTTTTTTGGTTTGTAAATCCAAGGCCTATGACAGTTTTTGGGTTCCATCTCAAATTTTACATAATCCCAAAGATGAAGTTGGATCTGTTTTAAGAGACTAACTACTTCCAAGGCCCTTGAAAGAAAGAGGGAGCTCATAGGCTGCTTCTGCATTGGCGTATTTGGTTATTATTACAGACATACAAGGTCCTTTATCACTCTACAACTGCACAAATTATTGCCTTTCTTAACATGAGGTATTTAAAGTTATGAATTTTTCTGTAGCTCCTGGAAATAAACTCTTCATCTATCCATTTTGACTGAAAGACATTGTAGTAGACATTTGATAAATATAACCTCTAAATAATAAAACCATTAATTTTTAAATAATACCCAATTTGGAGTGGAATTTTGAATTAGACTGTGATCACATCCATATAATTGTAGAACCTACACAAGACTGAGTATCTGTAAAAGAGTGACTCACTGTCTCAGCATTAATAAGGCCAGAAGGAATGACAGTGCTCACTTAGTCTGACTTCTTTAAACCACAGGACTACCTGGAATTACTATATGAGGAGCCAGAAAAATGTTCTGTCTTGATTTTTCAGTTTTTGTGATAAAGAGCCTGTTTCAGTCTCCAGCAATTTTTTCTAATGGTTAATTATTTCTTTCTGTCAAAAGATTTCTTTCTGTCAAAATTTTTTCCTTATGCCTATATTAAACTTGTTCAGCTTCCTCTTCCTGCCAGTGGATCCTATCATCAACTGGCTTGGAGACTTCAGTATCACAGTCAGTGGACCTGCCTCATAGCTCCGAATTTGTGTGGCTGTGATGGCACTGCTGACTGACCCTGGTTATCATCAACTCATTATTAGCATTTCTGCCGTCCTTGCTCAGGCACTGTGGAGCTGTACCCTTGCTGATGAGGACATAGTCCTGCCATCCTTGCTGCCATCCCAGCTCCTGACACACCTTTCCTGTGAAGCAACCCCCTCTTGCTGCTCCCTGACAGAGCCTGACCGTGCTGAGGATAAGTCCCTTAAAAACGAGTTTTGGTCTTCTGGCTGTCAAGGAAGTTACAGCCCAATCTTCCAAGAGATATCCTGGATAGATCTTTTTCTGAGCAGAGGACAGGTGATGTGAGAAACATGAGGTTCATACAAACTCAAACAGCAGGGAAGTTTGCCAGTGAGATTTGATGAGGTTAAGCCACTTCTGGGTTACTCAAAGTATACGCATATATAGTCTATCAGCCTTTTCTTCTCTACGAATGGGCACGTACTTGAACAACTCTCTTTGAGTAAGAGTACTGGAGAATAAGAAAAACATGTTCTAGAAAAAACATTAAGATGATGACAGCCTAATGGTTTCATAAGCAGAAGTTGAAAAATGCCAGTTTAAATTAAAGCATCAACACAAACATAAAAAACCACTTGAGAAAGAAAGACACCAGGAGACAATTTAGAGGCAGACAAATCATTGCACCTTACATAGCATGAGCGGCAGTTTTCTGTCACACAATCTAATTAATACTGCAGATGAATTGTTACTAAGATCACCCACAACACAATTCTGACTAAATGTATTTCTCATGACCACTTAAATTAAGTAATATAATTACTCACACAGTGGGAAAGAGTTGACTTCTGACAATGTGCATTTCTAATTTAATCACATAGCAAAACACTTTTTTAGCACCTTAGGCTAAAAAATGTATCCTAAAAAAATGTTGCATTTCTAATCACATGACCATTATTCTAATGTTAATAAAACATCCCTTATGCAGTTAAAATGTCATTGTCTTAAATCTCTCTCTTTTTAATGTTGTGCGTGAAATGCTTTGCATAAAATGGGAACAACATAATTATTGTCATTGAGCTAGAATGTATCATGAGTTCCCCACCCAACACTTTTGAGGAGAATACTTGGATATTAAGGCTTGGTACAATGGGGCCCGAGTGTGCCATGTGACTACTTCATGCTTTCTCATAGGAGTTATACTCTAAACTCTTATCAGCTAACACAACGGGACTAGTTTAGGAGCACTACAATTAGCTGCTGCTGCAGATCAATAGGAGATTGCTATCCATAATTCCCAAGATGGGAGAAAGCGTGTACTTAGGCAATGCTGAAACATACACTTACAAAGTTAATTAGTCAAGAGTCTCTCCTGAAGGCAAATCCTATAGCAGAGAATTGATTTCTTATTACACTACATGACCACTTTCACTACTGAAGGATACACCAAGGCTACAATTTTCAGTAAATCAGTGGATAATCAAAAGTCTATCTAAACACAGATATCTTTTGAGTCATTACTTTTTCTACAGATGCTGGCATTAGATTGCACAATTCAGTTTTGTGTATTGGGGATAAGTAACATGCAGGTTGAGTCAATGCCCCAGAGAGCACCAGCAAGATCATCAAAAGAAATCCATTTTCTCATGAAAAAGTGCAATCAGACAGCTGACATTAACCCACTAATTCACATCAGGAGTGTGATCCTAGAGTGAATACCCTGCTCAGAGTCACCTACCTGGCTTGGGTTGCAGAGTGGTGCAGTCTCAGAGTGCACAAACAGTGCCTTTCAGGTGAAGTCAACCATGAAGTGGTACTTCAGGAGTCCACCAAATTCTTCCAATTTGTTTGAGCAGGCTTTCTGCTCAAACAAAACCCTCCCAAAATACATTCTGTAGGGGTGTAGAATCTCCTGCATCAGCTATTTTCCTTTACAGAGCCGTTTCTATTGCACCACATTGCAAGCTAAAGCAAACATAACCTTCATTAGTGCATTCAAGATTTAAGTAAGGGAAGGGTCAGGTTTTATGCAAAAGATTAAAAAAATCATTCAAGAGTGAAAGAACACTGGAAAAGAAACACTCTTTTTTTCTGAAAAATAATCTGGTTTGTAGTACCTAACTGATAATTACTAGAGCACAACCCATAATATTTCAAGGAGACAATTATCATCTTCAAATTTTGTATGCAGTTAAGTTCACCCTCTCCAATAACTTTAGGCTTTGTTAAGTGAAAACTAGTGAAATCAACTGAGCTGTATATGTGAATAAATATTTAGATGTGTAGTCAGGAATGCTTAAAGAAATTAATCAGAGGCTAAGTTACTCACCTAGGTCTGAACAGAAAGCTTTTTCTGATAAAGCTCCAAACTCGATGTTAGCATGATTGAGCATATCTTTAAACAGGTAAGACACTTAGCTTATTAATCAGCAGAGAAAATTTTTGTTAAACTTTGCTATTCTTTTGAGCAAAACTAATTTGGGGAAAATATTTTAAAAATAAATCTCCATGGGTATTTTGAACCATTCATGCAAAGCTTAAATTTTCAACTGACTTTCAAAGTTGCATTATCTAAATAAGGACTATACAGCCCAGCCTTTGTTGGCTGTGACTTTGGTAGTGAATCAATGCACTGAAGTCTGGGGTTTGAATCTATCTGCCTGTCCTACAGAAAATGATTGTTACCTCAAACTACATACTGGGAATGGCCCACTGGCTAGCTCTTAAAGTGTTCAGGAAGAATGGAAGTTAATAGAGGTCAGAACAGTGGCCAGGATGGTTCTCACAGTTTAACAAGACAGCTGGTCAAAATTGCATATTTTGGGATGTTAAATTTACAGATATAAGCACAGCTGTCTAATAATCACTAACTGACCAAGATCTACTGACTGTCAGGTCCCAGAACAGCAGTGCTCCAGACACTTTCCAATAACAAAACAGATTTGAAGATGTTGCCATGAAAGGCAATTCCTTTAGGACACTGGGATTTTTTCCTTTTTTGTAGTAAATTGATTTTCAGAAATTCAGAGTAGTGAAGTCTTTGATCTTCAATGAAAGTGGTTGACCCTGAAAAATGGCTGGAATTATCCTGAGTAGTTAGTTCCCAGAACTTACATTCTGCAGTATCCCCCAGCAGAAATGTCAGAATTTGTACATGAAGTTGAATGGTCTCAAATATACAGTGCAATGCTCATGTCTTTGAGCAAACACTAACCTTCTGTTCC
Organism: Aleadryas rufinucha; assembly: GCA_013397815.1. Classification (NCBI taxonomy): domain Eukaryota; kingdom Metazoa; phylum Chordata; class Aves; order Passeriformes; genus Aleadryas; species Aleadryas rufinucha. Next base: position 82,245 of record VZTH01015347.1, on the reverse strand, counting down.
ATAAGCAATGTGTTTGTAGGGATTGCTGCAAATGCCTTGTAGCTTGTCTTGATCTTGTACTGCTAAAAGGATAAACCAGAAAGCAGGAAGAGAAGTAAAACAAGATAGAAGAGGGAGAGAGAGGGAAGAGAGGGGAAAGGTATGACAGAATGAAAGACAATTCCAATCATCTTGCAGACACATTGCAACAAAACAATGCTTACATATTTCCTAGAAAAGCTACTTCTTAAAGAAAATCTAGTGTTTCTGTTAAGGTTTTAAAGTCCTGTAATGTACATGTTTTGTTCTTAGGAATGAAGTAGGACAAAGCAAATTACCTCTACCTTACAGCTTCCAAAGTAAGTTTAGCTTATAGCTTCCAAAGTAAGTTTAACCACTTTCTGCTGACTACCACCCTTAGATGAGTATCAGGAGAGGCTGTAAGGTTTTTCCAAGTTTTCTTGTGATTGGGTATGAAAATGCACAGCTATTTCTGCCAGTACATCCACCTAAACAACTGCTGCTGAGTGGTGTGATCCTGAACCACAAAATCAGAGGTATTTCTGTGATTGGCTCTCATGAGACTGATTATGATCCTTAAATGCTGAATTGCTTGTGTGAGTGAATAGATCACTTAAATCTTGATGCAGCTTTTCATGTCCTGAATAAATAACTCTACCACTCAAACAAAAGAAGTATAGGAACTTTCACACTCTAACAAAGCTAGCAGAACCGGCACTCTAAACCATACAAAATACATGGGCTTTGGTATGAAAATTCTAAGATCAACCTTAAAAACTACTATTTTCAAAAAATTTATATTTCAGACGATATCAGTTTGCCTAGTTATTTTTAAATCTTTACAAACCATATTTTTAATATTTTCTTTGCAAATATAGAGGCTGAATTCAGTAAATTTTTAAAAGATTGATGAGATTCTTCTATACTTATATGAGTTCAAGAGCTAGGATCACATGACTGCTAGATTATTATTATTATTGTTGTTATTATTATTATTAACATCATTATTCTATAGAGATTTGCTACATTGTTCCCTTTTAGGCAACAATCTAACAAAAAAATCATAAATTCACACAAGAATAGACTTTTAAGTTAGTGTTTGATTATTTCTGTGATAATCAGCCAGAAATAAAGTTACTTGTTAATCAAAAACACTTGTGAGGTGTTTTAATGTACCATTACCTGCAACAGTAAATACTAGTGATTATGAGATAACAGTCTGAAACAGCATGTTGGCTTTGGGTCATTCTTTTATTATCTTTTTATTTTCTTTATATCTACTAAAAGTCTCAATGACAGCAGAGTGGGCAAAATTTTAACTCAGGTAAGACATTTATCCACACACCTATGTTGAAATAGTGTAGGACACAACCTTTTCATTCTTTCTACACATAGTATTGTTTGCTTTTGACCTCACTCATTCTTAGCCAGGAGCTGGAGAATAAGTCATTCAAGAAGTCAGTAATCACAGCAATCATACTGAATGAACATCTTGACAAAGAAGATGAATACAAATGCTGGAACTGAGCTTTTTTCTATTTTTTGGTGAGAGGGGCTTTAGAGCATGGGATAGTCATTCATAAGATATTTAGTGATTCTAACTTGGATGTCTACCATTCAGGCTCTTCAGACAATACTAATGCTTTTTATAATCATAGGAATTTCTATAGAATTAATTTCATCCCAAACTAGGCAAACACAAAGGTAAAATAAAATTACATTCTAAATACACCATATTCTCTCCATTAGCTGTAATAGAATCACCTAAATTGTTCTTGGATATGTAACATTCAAATGTCAAAAGTCATGTGAGTTGAATCCTGCCCTTTGAACATTTAGACTGCAGCACTGCATAGCTCCATAGATATATTTATGCATATACAAAAACTATATGCATAAGACATAAAATACTGATCACTGAGATAGAAGACCAAATTCTAAATATTAAAATAGGCATATTCACAAAATGTATCCTTGTTTGATTATAATTGATATTCAACTAAAAATTGTATAACTGAACATGTGAAATACATTAAATACATCTTCACTAGCCCATAGGCTTTTACATATGGTGAAATGAGCATCATATATGAAAAGAAAATTATGATCACTTAGAGGTTAGTTGTACTATTATATGAACTAAACAAAGACATAAGAGACTGTTACAATGTAAAAGTTTCTATACTGCTTTCATGTGCTTCATGACTTCCAGGTACTGTAGAGCTTGTGAGCAATGTGCTATTTTCACAGGTCTAAGATGAGTGAAAAGTCTTTAATTCAGTTTCTCATCTCTATGAATATGTTTCTTTACACATTATTTCATATTTTTTAAAATTATTTTTTCAATGCCTAAATACATTTAACAATCTGCTTCATAGGAATCTAGCAGTAATTTTAAACAGCCATGGACAGTTCGGTCTGCTGGCCTGCAAGAAGGTACAGCCGAAAACAAACCAATTCTGACATCAGAGCTTGGGCAAATGTCAGTCTGGGGAGTTTGGGGGAAAATGTCCTAGTGTTTTTGTTCAAATGATCACCTAAGACACCCACAGAGCATTGCAAAATGTGCTAGACATGTGCTATAAAGGCTTACAATCAGTGACCAACCATGGTAGCACCGAGCTCCTCATGAATAATCTTTCCTGCTTCATGGTAGCATAAAGCAGCTTTCATGTGCTGAGCTCCATGTTGCTAAAGTCAGTTTGTTCTCCAACTGTTTTGGGTAGAAATATATGTATTCCTGAGCTACATTCAAATAGGAAAAATTAAAGAATTTTGTAAGAATGATATCCCATGAAACCACTACAAAGTTTTTTCAAACCAGAAAGCCAGAAGTTGTTACTCTAACAACTATTCCTGCAGAATCAGAAATTTATCTGTCTCTACTCTGTCTCACTGTCCATTTTGCTATATTAGGTCCATAAGGACACTATCAAAGTATCTACAAAGTCTAGGGAGAGGGCTTTTACTTCCTGTGGTCACCCAAAGTTCACACTTCACACTGATCTGTGGATTTATGTTTATACTCACTTTGCAAAACATTCCTATTTTTAAATCATTAACAAATATAAACCATGGGAAAGCACATGCTTATATATACATATACAAACAGCTAAACAAATGAATAGGTTATTCTTTGATTTGCATTAATTGGTGCATGTCTGAATTCTGGTTTAATAGATGATGGTTTAATGTGTGTCTTAATGTCGCTGCAACAACTGTTGAAGCAACATTAAGGTTGAAAAATTACACATGCCAAATTCTGCACACCAAAGGCAAGCACTTCTAGATGCTGTCTTTTTCCCTCAATGTTCACTTAGCACATTCATACATGAAAAGATTTTGTCATGCATCAACAGTCATCAGATGAAGCAATCTGGTTTTTGTCTAGTTATAAAGTTGAGTTGATTAGTACTAAAGAGACCTAAATGCTGCGTAGGATGTTACAGTTGTCTCTCCTCAAAACTTTTCTTTTTTTCTCTGGAAATATAATGAGAATTGAGGCTGGAGTATCACTGGACAGCCTGCTACCATAAACACATCAGCAAGGTTCATTGAGCTATGCCATAATCTAGGGATGGAAATAAGTGAGAGCAGGAGGGGAGTGTTGGATGCACAGTATAATTAACTGTAGATGAGGTATCAGACTCACATTTTAAAGCCATGGGAGATCTTTTCCACACTGAATAACCAGCTGCACTAAATTTAGATATTTTAGGTCTTCCACATCTCCAGCTGAGTCAGCTTTGTCTACGTGATTAAAAATTAGACCGGACTAATTGTTCAAGTGTGTTATACTGGTGGACATTCTCCCAGTCTCCATGGAATGGTGGGGCAGTTTCAAAAGTGCCACCATATTGCATGATAAATCAGAATTAGTAGGAAAAGGGACAGTAGGAAAGACAGAACGAGTATAACAATCTCTGCAAATATAAACCCAGGCAATAGCTCTGTGTCACAAGCAGAGAATTGCCTTACTGCCTGCGGCCTCACAGTGCTCAATGCATCAACTAGTAGGAACTGCAACTGTTTTGCAATCTGGAGGCTTGGTTGTGCCTTACAGTTTGGTCTCAGGGGCTTTTTTCTTGAAATTTCTACAATTTCATATCTCTTTTTTGTTTCATTAACTAATACTGACAGGGTGAAACAACATTGTACAGCTCTGCTTGGCACAATGGCTCCTCTTGGCTTGTTTGGATTTTAAAAGAACCATTGATGACAATTTCTACTTTGTGCTGATTTTAACCTCTCATTTCCAATTAATGTTTTTAAGTCACTCCTGCCATGGTTAGGAACACACCTGACACAACTTGATCTGGCAGACCAGGCTTTAATTTTGTGCTGTGAGCAAATAAATCAATAAACTATGATGGACTTTCTGTGATGCACAGAGCTCAGATATGAGTTGGAGGATGGGAACACAGCACAAGGGAAGCACTGAGTGCAAATATAAGATAAAAGAGGTTGGAAAGCCTCCTGCAGCTCTGATGCTTTCTGCAACTAACTTCCTTTTTGCATAGCAGGTCCTCTTGTTTTCACCTACCTGATGCATGTTTTTGGATACTCTTCCCTTCCCTCTCCATTGTTAAGACACACCTTTAAATCTAGAGTGTGACTGGTTCCCAAGCCCTCCTGCAGCAATTGCCATCATTGCTTATTCTCACTCTGTGATGGCTCTCCTGCCTTTGGGTGGATGACAAGCAGCAGGAGCATGGCTGATCTGCCAGGTGTGAGACTTTTGTATTTGCAGTAGTTCATGCTGTAGGAAGCTTGGCTTTTCTTTGCCCCTCATCCTCTGTCTAGCACAACAAGATCAGAGAAGTACCAAAGACTAGAGGAGTATAAAAGAAAGGGAAGAAGCAGGAGACTGTCCTTGTCTTCCCTTGCTTGCCCTTGGCAAAGTCTTTGCTCAGGCTGAGCTCATTAGTGCCTCTGGGCTGGTCCCAGGGTGGCTGGGGTGAGGAAAACCTCCTAGGAAGTGAGGAGGGCAGGTGGGATGAGGTGCTTGGGAATCACTTATCCCTGGAACAGCTAGTTCATATCAATTAGATTAAACTGCTTCTTGCTCAGCCCCACACCTAAGATCACCACGCCTCTGTTACTTTCCCTGGGAACACATATGGATTTACTTTAGAATGGGGTGAGTAGAACATTCTTCATGGTTGATTTTTGACACACCAGAATTTTAGGCAAGTTTCACAAATATGTGTACCAAATGTACATCAGAGCCATTGGACACAAATCCACCTTTAGTAGTAAATCATCTCACTCATGAATCTTCTTTTTTATGCTAAAGAATTCCTACAGCATCTTCTACTTAATACAGAACATATTGCTAGAAATTTGAAAGGTAGGATCTCATTTTGACTATCTTCACTATTAATACAAAACCTGTTCCTTTCCCACGTTTTTTCCAAATCCCATTTATTTTACTAGTATTCTGCAACATGGATGTGATTTTTTCCTATAGGGACAAAGAACTATTATAAAATAAGCATGCACCAAGAGTACCTTGGGTTTGATGTTTTCATGGTCAGGAGGCAGGGAAAAAAACTGTGGTGAAGTCAGCTCTCTGGGTCTTGATGGCAGTGTGCCTGGTGACTTGTCTGAGATGAGAGATCTGCACTTTAACACCGATGAGGTGGCAGAATGCTCAGGTCTTGGAGAGGAGGAGTTAGACCTAAAATTTGCTTGCACCAATGAGGAATTAAATTGCAGTGGATGGGAATTAATACTACCAGTTTGTGGAACCATTGGGGTACAGTGAGGCTGTAGGAGAGACCACTGCTTTGAGATGCTAGAAGGGGTAGGAGAGGAGCCACTGATCTCCTGAACAGATGTTTGGGATGAATCTGGTTTAGATCTAGAAGCTGAGTGCAAAAGACTTTGGGAAGGAGTTGAGTGTTTTTCTAGGGTGGGAGACAATGCACCACTAAGACTGGTAGAAGAAAGCAAAGGATACGATCGGCAAGTAAAGATGGGAGAGTAAGTGTGTACTCTCTGAGACTTCTGAGGGGCCCAGGACGTGGAGGCAGAATACCCCAGCCCTTCTGGAGAAGGAGAGGTGGGGAATGCTAAGGAAGAGGGAGATGGGGCACAAGGAAGAGGCAGTGAAGACTGCATATCTGGTGAGGCAACTGATCTTGTGTGGGAGGAGACAGGGGATGACAGAGAATTTCGGGAGTCTGAAGAAAGTGATCCAACTGGAAGGTGCTTTTTAGGAGAAAGGGACCTTGCTCGAGGGGTGAGATGAGACTTGGAAGGTAAAGACAGATGCTGAGCCCATCCTGAAAGCCAATGATCCTCTTTGCTGGGAGAATGTAGGCTTATGGGAGGGCTTGAAACAGATTTCTTGGGGGTTGGGGGAGTTGTTTTGAACTTTTGATCTATTGCAAGTGTTGAGGAACTAAGGGAGCTAGGGGAAAACGTGGGACAAGAAGCAGGAGAAAGTGGTCTCTGCTGAGAGGAGCCTGATCTCAAAATAGCAGTTAAGAGAGTCAGTCTGGTTGGCAGAGGGGATTTGACTCCTGACTTGGCTGAATTTCCTCTGGATAATGTTTGTGAGCAAGGCTCATTTATACTACATATGGTCGAAGAGGACCCATAAAGAGAGGGTGGAGACAAAGGTTTAGGGCTAGGAGATAACGAATGTGTTATTATATGTACAGGGAGAGGAGACAAAGCATTCAATCTTTTGGAAGAACTGGGGGATACAGACTGAGCTAAAGATCTTTGAATTTCAGTTGAACATGGAGGATTGGAGGAAAGACTTGGACTCCTTGCTGGAACAGAGGATGTGGTGAAGCCTCCCATTTTGCAAACACAGCCAGGACTATAGAGACTTGGTGTCTGTAGGTTATCAGACAATTGAGGAGTGGGGTACCAACTCTTTGATGCAGAAGGGGATATTTTAGACATTGAGGGAGGTGAACTATGGGAAGCAGACTGAAAGTAGAGACATGAGTCTTGTTTAAAAAACCCAGTTGCTGACTGCCAGTTGTTACAGGAATCTTCCAGCGAAGAGGCTTGATTCATGTTAACCATGGCACCGCACGCTACTTTCTGATTAATTGGAGAAATTAAGTGGACAGCAGGTGGTTTAGAGGAAAGATGATCAGAGGTGGAAAGAGTAGAAATTAACTGGAGAGAAAAAAAAAAAAACAGAATTGTTATTATAGGTGGAACCTGTGGAACTGTTAAACACCCCACATTTCAGTCCTGTGGTCATGCGTATAGGGTTTCCATTAGTACTGCTGTGTGGATTAAAAGCATAGGCTTGCACATACAGTCTGATAGATAAGGTTCTCATGGGGAGGTGACTGAGGCAGACAAGCTATGGGGTACTTTGGGTTTATGACACCCCAGTTTTGCTGATATAAACAAGGTTTAAGGCCACAGTATTTTTCATTTTAGGTAAAACCCAAGACAGTTGTGTCATGAGTGTCTGGAATCATGTGATGCCCTCCCCATAATATAAACACAATGGAAGGTAAGAAAATTGCAATAGTGTCCCATCTCACTTCACCAGTTCAGTGGAAAGCAGCCCTTCTGAAAATGAGATTCAAGTCAAGTGCTCTTTTTCTCATTCAGTAAACAACCCCTTCTGCAGCACTGTGATATCAGAATGAGAAATTTGCTTGGAACTACTTAAATCAGACATACAGTTTGCTTTTCACTTCTCCTGTCATTCACAGAGCAGAGCTTTTGACAGTCTGCAGGCATGTAAGAGTCCTTATCCCCTTCTCCACAGTCTTTTGATACACTAATAAAACAGTAATGAGCTCTTTCATGAGTGTCTTTTTTCTTGGGTCCATCCTAATTAAGATTTGTCAAAACTAATTAGAGCATACAAGTATATTATCAACATGTTATACAGTTTCATGCTTCTAAAGAAAGAAATTCTCTCAAAATCTTCCAAGTTATTATAATGCTGAAATTAAAAACTGAGGTATACACAATATGAATAAAACATATCAGTATGAAATAGTGAGTTAAGTCAACTGTAAAACCAAAAGGATACAAATTGTCACCTAACATTTGACTGAGCAATTTGAAAGCAGGGAAATTTACTCTAATTTCATCAAACTTGATGTAAATATAAAAAAACCTATTTAACTATTGTTAGATACCCTGAAAAGATTATGCAGCTCTATAAAAGACAGTTATACCCTTCAGTTTCAACGCACAACTTGCTCATGTGGCTGTGGCTCAGCCTATGAATTACATTTTTAATGCATATGTCTTACTCATAATAGAGAGAAATAATGATGATGATGATGATTATTATTATGCAATATATTATTGATACATCTCAAAACAAAAATAAGAACAAAACAACTAATTTTCAAGTGAGAGCACAAGCCAGAAGAAGCTGCGACAGAAGAGCAAGACTTAAAAGCTTTCAAGGGCAAAACTATGCCTGAATATGGGCTACACACACTTCAAAACCCATTAGCCCTTAAAATCAGTGAGCTCTTCCTGCTAAATGATACCAGACAAATAGCAAGCCTTTTAAACCAAAGGCACTTTCTGTATAAGGCAACTTCAGAAAAGCCAGGTCAATGCTTTGATTGTTGGAATAAACATAAAACATCTGAATGCCTTTACAACCACACTGACTTCCCTGTGGATGCTGAAAAGCTTTCAGCAGAGAAATTTTCCAGCTTTCTGCAGTATTCTGTGAGACTGTGACATTTCGTGGGAGCCCTGTCTTTCCCATATAAGCTTTTCAAAACAATATTGTGGTTTTCTGTAAACTATTTTGCACCTGCAGTTGTTTATAGAATTGTTATGATACTGACTAGACAAATATTTTGAAATGGCGGTTGTAGCATTTGACCAATCACCCTAGGAGGTGGGTGACTAGAGGTCCAATGGACTTACATCATGCCAGAGTACTAAGGTATAAAAGAGGTGATAAATAATTAATAAAAGGGCTGCTTCTCTCTACTTCCTGGATCGAGTCCGTGTTCCTTCTCTCTCCCTCCTTGCGACAACTTCCCCTTGTTTTATACATGTGTTAAGGCATCCCATTTCAAAGTGGAAAGTCAATGGATGAATGCAGGGCAAATATTGGAATAAAAAAATTAATGTTGTTTATATCATTGTACATATATTCTATTGGATTGAGAAACTATGATTCTTGCTCAAAAAGCTGCTAATTAAGAAGAAGAAAAAATACTGGAAATTGAGACTAATTTACCAGTATTTAATAATTATGGAAAATTATTATTAAAGATGTCATGAAAGATAAAATTATTTTATGAGTTAAAAAGCAGTGTGGTAATAAATGTGATAATTTGCAGCAGCCTCCTGAATTTAATAATGAATTTGGGAAGTTGATCAACTACCAAAACAGAGCTGGGATATGAAATCTCTATATTTTGAAATAGAATAGATAAATTTCCCCTACAAAGACAACAGATTAAAAGGAAATGAGGAACAAATACGAAACTTCATAATAAAAGCACAGGATGTGCAGTGACTTCTAATTAGTTAAAACTTAATCAGAAAGATTTATAAGCAGCTACAAAAATGTTCATGGTAGCAGATGACAGATATGCTCCTGCAGGTAAGATAAAGACATTTTGCAGTATCCTTCATGTTTAAATACCACTGAACATTTACGTGCTGAGCTAATTGAGCCATTAATCAGGTCTTCAGAAATTACTTTGCTATTTTAACACAGTATTAATAACCACATCTATAGATTATCAACCTCTTATTTACAGGATCAGGAAATCATAATCAGACTGGGTTGTAAGTGACTTCCAGAGGTCATCTAGTCCAGCCTCCTACTCAAAGCAGGGCTCTCACCAGCACCAGTGGGTCAGGTCAGCTGTGGCCTATCTCACCCAGTCTCTAGAGCTCTGATGGAGCTCCAGCACCCCCAGGCAGCCTCGTGCCAGTGCTGCACCACCTCCAGCTGAGGAAGCTGCTTCTGATGTCCAGCTGGGATCTCCCATGCTGTGATTTGCAGCCACTGCTGCCTCACCTGCCACTGCAGAGAAGAGTTTGGCTCTGTCATGTCCGTAACTGCCCTACACGTGGTTCTGGGCAGTTCCTAGATGCCTTCTTGGCTGTCTCTCGGGGGCAGTCAACAATGCCAGCTCCTTCAGCCTCAGCTCACATGTGCCCCAGACATATTTACACCTTTGTGCTGTACCTCACTCCCTTCCTCACATCTTGCTTGAATTTGAGGGTTGCTGGCCACCAAACTGAGCATGGTTTTACAGTTGCAGCCTCAACAGTGCCAGTAGGCAAGATATAATAACTTCCCTCAATCAATGGATTTTTCTTCTGTTCAGTTTCTCTACTTTAAAACCCTCCTGTAGGTGAATTGGATTAGTGCAGAAGAAGTGAGTGACCAAAGTAGATTTGAGTTGCTTTGGTCTTGGTCTGTGATTCAACTGCAAGCCTTTTTCTCTTCTGAGGAGCACCTCAGATAAACGTTTCCCAAAAATGCATGAAGAAAGTTGAAATACGTGGCAAGGTCACGTCAACACATAGTGATAAAGGCACTTGAAAAAGATCTTGATGCCTTGTAGATAATCATTCCAGAACTATTGAAGTGGACATAATATTAGTATTGAGCCTTGCCCAGGAGACCTTCAGCACATTTGAAACGGCAGAACTGAGCTGGACACAAGGGAAATGGTCATTCTGGTGAGATCACATTGTTTTGGAAGAGCACAAAAGATATGGTTAGTTATACCAGCAAGACCCCAAAAGATGTGCTGGTCAAACAGGAAAAGGGAAAGAATGTGCAAGCTGAGAGTCCAAAAGGCAGAAATCATGTCTGAGTGAATCATGTCTTCGATGTAGACCTGATTCTGGGCCCAGTTAACCACGCTTTAATCTCAGTAGAATCTGTTATAGATAGGAAAAAATAAAAACAAATTACCTATAAAGACTGCAACCTCAGAACCAGAAAGTCAAAAGGAAGCACTGGAAACTGTGGAAAACTTAACAGAATTCCTGGAGACAACACAGTAAATCAGACAGTGAGCTGAGACCCAATTAATATAAATGCTATTTAGAACAGTCCATTTTCTGCCAACAAAGAAGGTGCATTGCCCAAGCAATGGCAGGAGTTTGTAGGGACTCCTGACTTACTTGTCTGGAAAAGCCAAAACAAATGGCACTCAATGGACAGAGGAATGTCAAGTGACTTCAAGTAACTAAAATTCCTTTTGGTTACTGATCCCCCACAGTGAGTCAAGAAATTTCTCCAAGTTGAGCTCATGCCCTGACATTCAGCGAAGCAGACATCCCGCTCAAACCAAAGGGTAAATTCCCAAAGGCAGGAGTCAGTCGAACTCTCTCTTGCATGGCTAGACTTCCTTTAACATAAAAATAAAAATGGCAAAAAAAACCCCAACACAATATATAAACATTAAATTATCTAAAAGTTCCAAATACGACCAGAATAACAGATTATTTTTTTCAGACTTTGAATATAGCATGGCATTTTCCAACATCAGTCAGGATCTTTATGTCTCACAGAACAGAAATGTCCGAGTTTTTTAATGCTTTCCTTTTTTTATTTCATTTAAACGAAGTCAGAAATGAATGAAGCTGAATGAGCCCTCTGGGTCAGTTAGAGTGATCCCTCCCACAACACAGTGCTGTCCAATACTGGTCCTTGCTTTTTTCATATCTAACAGGAAACTCATTGTCTAATTATGCTTTTAAATTAACATAATGTTATATGCAATAACTCTTAAAAGGGACATGATACTGCTCTTATAATCCAAGAACTGAAAAGATAGCCTATATATGGAATCTGTTGTACAAAGAAAATGTACCCACAGATAAACCATGCATCTATTTAATCTTTTCATAGTTTTCCTTCATTTCAGAACTGATGATCTTTCATTAGATATCAAGCCAGAAAGACTGATGCCTAAGGAAACTCCTTAGAACCAGAACAGTGAAAGGCAGCTTAATAAAAACATCTTTCTATGAAGCTATAGAGATGGCTAAAGATATTGAGATAATGAAGACTGAGGAAGTACAGTCTTGAAAACTTGTGACTAAAGAACAATGACAAGATATGCAATTACCATATTACATAGTGCCTCTCTACCTGTTCAGGTGAATAGTTACCAAAGCTAGGCTTAATTTCTTGTTCTGTGCAATCTTTATCTTCTGTTACCTCACCAGCTAAACCCCTCTTTACTTGTCAAGTCACCAGAAGCTTAAGAAAGGTTCAACACAGGAACTCTTCTGTATAGTATTCCAAAATTCACACTATTTCTGTAAAAGCTTTTCAAAAAAAACACCCAAGCCTGAACATTGCTAAAGTAAATTTGTATTTCCTCAGGACAAGTATTCCCTTACAGGCTGCTTCCTCTATGTATGCTCACCAATTCCTTTAACCTTCCTCATGGAAAATTTTTACTGACTTCACTGGGAGTTTCTCTGAAGGAATGAACATTTCATACTGCTGTGAATTCCAAACCAGATTGGATTTATTATTCACAATATCTTCAATCAAAAACTGACACTGAATTTGATGAAAAATTGAGTGGCAAAAGTATTTCAACACAAGATAGGAAATCCTATTCATTTTCAGAAACAAAGTAGCCATGCTTAATGTTTGTTTCTAAATTATCAATGAAGAATTGCATTTTCAACTGATGGTAACCATGACAGTCAAAGGAAATGCCCAAATTTATTTCACGTGAGAAGGATGTTGCTATTTTGCTAAAGGTGGAATTTTCCATTGCATATCCACCCTTCAATAAAGATCAGTGTTCTTTCCAAGATGGGAGACATTAACTTTTCATGCAGTAGCTTAGATTGATGCATTTTGTAAATGAAACATTTTAAAGATCCTTTTTGGAAATGGCCCAGGGAGAATTAAAAATTTAATAAGTCAATAAATGCACCTATAAAGATTCACATAAAATGGAAATTTCATCTTCATTAGCTCTTTTCACCTGTGCAAATTCAGGTGTACCAACCAACAATCAGAATAATAGGATTTTTTACAGCCTCTTTCTCTTGCATAAAAGGCTGCAAGAGGTGCTGAGACAAAAAAGGAATCTAGGTCTGGGAAGCCTGATGCTAATAATTCAAATGATCTCGAGGCTCCATTGATTTCAATTACCTTATCCAATTTAGACTAGCTAGGAATCTAACATCTCCTGATTAACCTGCTGTCATGATGAACTGCTCTTAAAGGAAAGAATAGATCTGCCTTATCTGCTCCACACACACACCACAATTATATGGAGAGGCAGCAAGTCAGAAGGGTCGGGCCACCTCCTTAAGGTCCAAATATTACAGAAATGGCCAATGAAAATGCTAATTAAAGAACAAATTGACCAAGCTGCTGTACAAACTGGCTCCATATCCTGAAAGGTTTAGAAAGCAAAGGTAATCACAAGAGTCTAAAGAACTCGTTACCTGATGTTTTTGTGGATCAGCAGTATCATGCAAAAGTGCAGCACCTGGAAGGTGCCCATCGCCAGGAGGTTTCCTTGCCCCAGTGCCAGGGGAAACATGGGATGTGGTCAGCAGCTGAGCACTGATGGGACCGTAGCCATTGGAAGGCTGATGAACATTGTTCGAGGCTGCAGCTACTTCATCTTCATCACCGGAGTCCGTAATCAGGATAAACTCAGCCTTAAAAAGGTCATTCTCCTGCATTTCTCCTTTGCTTAAATTACACCCCAGGGACTGGAAAGCCGTTCGGGTGCTGTCTGTACAGACAGTGGACACACAGTCTTGTTTGGCCCCACTCTTTAAGACCAGCTCATCAGAGACTGCGTTAGACTGCAAAAGATACAAGGAAAAAGATCCAAATTAACTGCATTTTATTTGGGTTCCCCAAAATGTGAAGTAATTTTGGCTTTCAGTAGTGTCTGTCTCTGCACTACCAAAAGTGCAGTAGGCAAATGAAGAATTAGGCACGAGTACACAGCAGAAGCCACTTGCCCCCAAGGAGTCCCAGCTTCCAGCCCCCCAGCCAATGCAGTGGGGGCTGCCCTCCCAGCAACTCACAGAGCAACAGGGGGCTCTGAGCACAGCGATGGCCCGAGACACGGCCGGCGCGGGAACCGAGAAGGAGGGTGCAGTCAAGCCGAATGAGCTGTCAGACCTGACTACACCAGACACGATGGGAAGGCACCCCGACTGCGGGATCCACGGAGCAGACAATGCTCCTCAGAGGAGTCTGACAGACAAATCTGGGACAAAACCTATACATATTAATGAAGAAACAAAGGCCCTTAAGACAAAACATTCTCCAAAGAGAGCAAAGAGACTCAGAGGTCAGAGAGCTTTACTGTATGTTCAAGCTTCGCAGCATAGACCACAATTGTTCTTCGTATTTTCTGCAATGTCCACATCCAGTACACCACTTCTCAAGCATGTTTTGGATGAAAGCAGGAATAGTACAAACTGCACATATGATACACATATCATGAAATCATTCAATATCGAAACTGCTGTTGTAAATCATATTTCCCTCAGAGGAGGAATCAGGTAAATTAATAGATATATTGTGTACTGCAAGAAGAAGCCTCCAGATGGGGGTCATATTTGAGCGCTGCTTGAGGAACACAGTAATTGCAAATTTCCACTTCACTTGCAGCTCCATGAGTCCTGGAGTTCACTTCTTTGAAAAAATAATTGGACCACAAAGGGGGATATCACCATTAAGAGTTTGACAGTGTTATTTTGATTATCTGATGTTGGTTAGTTTCTTAAAACATTGTTCAGGTTCTAGACATTTTAGAAGAGGGACTAATCCGTGCCATGAAGGCTCCACAACTGCATCAACTGCCAGTAAAGTTTCCTCTGTCTACAGAGAAACATACAGGGAGGGATGACAGGAAGACCTAATTCTGCTTTATCCTGGGCATTACTTATAACAAAACCAATACTGAGAAGCTGTAAATGTAACTAAGGAGTTAAATTGCCTGAGGATAACATTCCAGTGAATGCCCCTTCAAATACATCCATCCTTTTCCCAGACTTAATTCCTTCTTTGACAGATAGGACACTGAAATGCTGGAACATGTTCAGGTCAGAGGGTTGTGAACTCCTGTGAAAAGTTTATTACATGGAAGAGCACCCAGAACTGCAGCCCCAGCAATGTCCCAGGGAAGGAGCTGTTATACAAAAGCAGAATTGCCATAAGCAATAATATTAACTTGAGAGTTGTGGTAGCCTTTCAAACAGCATGGAATAAAATAAGAAGGCATTAAGTGTCATGAGGCAGGAAAAGAATAACAAAGAAAGGGTTGACTAAAGGAAGGAGAACCAGGAATAATGCGCTGCTGGCTTCACCATTGCAGGAAATCACAGGGACAAGCTTTCAAAAATCAAAAGCTCACTTCCACTTTGATGCATTACTATGCAGCTATGAAAGGGATTGGCACCTTTTCTGGAAGCCACAGCATTGGCATGTGCTGAAACCAGGATCCAGTGAACAATTCCTGGTCAATTTCCATGTGATAACACTCCTTGCACACCACCCTTGCTGTCATGAAGATCAAGAAGGAATTCTCATCATCTGCCATTGCATGACTGACAGAGGACAGAATTGAGATGATCAAGGGTTTCCTTCCAATATAAACTCTGCCAAAGGCAAAGCAAGCTATTGAGCAGACACCTGCCTTCTCTTGCACAATTATGCCATTTCTTGGTAATTAAACCAAGCACAAGCCAAGAAACCATTCAAGGGAAAGAGCTTCAGTTCAGCAATGCTCAGAATAAAATTTTCTTTATCTTTTGAAGAAGTGGAAAAATTAATGCAAACAAAAATCTACCTTATTTACAATACTTTGGTTGCTCAGATCCTTTGGATCTTCTGGAATTGTCACAAGGAACTTAGCGATATCCACAACCTCAAAATGAGTTGGAAGCTGTCCAATGGATGGTACAAATGTGAAGGTCAATGGTTTGGCTCCAGATTCTTGAGAACTGACCTACAAAACACAAAATTAGTTCAACTTCTTTATCCAAATAAAGATTATTTTTATCAGAGTTCAGATAACATGAATAACATGAAATAATTAATCTACATAACTTACATGTCTGTTATTAACTATACTGCTGTTTGTTTTGGTGGGTTTTTTTAATTGGGTTATTGTGTATTAAAGCCTTATTTAACAGACAAAATACTGCCTTGATTATACTCATCAACATTCTATATATTTTAGTGGTGTGGCACAGCAGACAGGAGAACTTTTGTTTGATAACTTGTTATTCTTTCAATTTTCCGTAACAAAATCAGAAAACCGTATTCAATCCATTTCAAGGCTGTTTTTATCTTTGTTTAACTCCACTTTACTAGAACAAGAATTCAATTATACCAGTGTATCTGGGCAAATTATAGCCCCTAGAGTATTTGCTTAACAACTTAAACTAAATTGGAAAAACCTTTGCTCTGAAAAAAAAAAAAAAAGACATGTTCACATTTTCTAATGCAAATGCAGCTAATTCTGAGCAATATCTGGAATGAATTGTGATTCAAGTATCTTCTCTGTTTTCTCTGAGCTATTCAGCCACATACACCAACTAATTGCTTGTCTGTCTGCTTATTTCTCCCTCCCCCTGTTGCCCTCTTAGTAGGACTGTGTACATGGGGCCTGAATGCACCAAAGACAAGAAAGACTAAACAAAGGCAATTTCACCTAAATGTTCAATTTTATCACAGTGCTCTCCAATCACTTCCACCTCCTTCACAGGGAATGGAAGAGGGAAAAGAAGTCCACATCATCGTAAAACTCTCAGTTGCTTTGCCAGATATCAGGAAGAGGAACTGCATGTGCCTTCGCAAGGTAAATAGAGGGAACCACACCCCAAACCACTGAACCCGACATGCTAACTTTCCCACTACTTGTTGGTGTAAAAAATTATTTTTTCTGATTTAAAACTATGGAGTACATTGATTTTCCTTCGTTATATCATCTGATGTAAACCTTATGGCTATTAATCATCTTTTCAATGAACTCTTATATGCAGAGGCTTGAACTGTATTGAATCATACAGGAAAACAGGATTATTGCTTTGGCTCTTTTTTCTTCACTTGCTTGTTTAAAGTGAAACAAATTGAAGAGCTATGAGTCTCATTATGCTTCTTTGTAATTTGCATCCATAAGCAAATAGCAATTATGGAACAGAGTGGAATTATGGTTTACATTACTTGATCATTCTGTGGCTGGAGCATTAAAAATTATAGACACAAATTTCCAGTTTTAAAAAATTCTAAGCAAATATCAGTTACTTCCACTAACAGTTGCCTGCTGGAGTGCTCGGGCAAAACAGAGGCAGGTTACTTGTACAAATGCTGTCAACTGCTTTTTCCTCAACAGTTTGGAAGAACTCTACTCTCTCAGACACATCCAGCTGTGAAGGTACAAGGTGCTCTCCTACTTTTGCTTCCCCCTCCATTTCACACCAAGTGACAAAGCACTGGAATATATAATGCATGGTCTGAATCATCAGCAAAAGAGCGACAGCTAAATGCTCCACCGTGCCAGGAGTTCAGGTTGTTATTTTATGTGAAGGAGAAACAACAGCTCTGTCCTTCTCTCAGGAGCTAAGGTGCCTGAGTCTGATCATTGCTTTTTATAAAACAACAACAAAATTTTTAAACATTATTAGCGAGCACATTAAACACTCAGTCCTTGCTCCTGATATAAGTCAGCAGAACACCATCAGTACTCAAGGACGTATCCACTAGCGAGCAGCTGCCAGTCCCTACAACACAGCCAGGGATACAGCCTCTGCCCGAGCACCTGCTGCTCCCAAAGCTGCCTTCAAGGTGCAGGATTACCTGCACACAGGCAGGAGCACCCATCACATTAGCATTAGTGATTTCTGTACAATTGACACAATTCATGGCAGTCTTACACAGTACCTGGGTCTACACTAAAATCATCTAGAGATGGCCTTTGCCTTCCTGAAGACCTGTAGTTTTGCTTTCATCTTCTCTCTCTATTTAGGAAGTGCAGCTGATGACTTTGGCTACCTTGGTTGTCATTAATAACATTTTCCCCCTCTACCTCACCCTCCCCTCCACCTAGTCATGCTCCTGTTTTGACACCTGACAGCAGCTGTTCTGTATCAGTGGGCATTCTTGAGTCAGAGGGCAAAATATTCCTTATAAAAGAAAAAGGAAGAGAGGGAATAAGTGTGCAAATAGCAAGCCCAAACACAAGCAGATTTATGGTGAATTCCAATCAAATGTGGCAGCACTGCTAAACTCCCACTATTTTATCTGCATATTTGTAATGAGGATACAAACAAGAAATCAGGCTAGAGACTCCAGGCTGTTGCATAGTAATGGAGAGATCTTGCTATCTCCTAATTTGGTATTGTGTCTTACCCTGCACTTTCAATTTTATTGCTTTGGTATTAAAGAACACACAAAGAAAAACCTTGCTGTATTTGGCCTAAAGACATAATGGAAATAATCACCAAAATTGCTGCAAGCTAAAACTATGATTGGAAAATACATAAAAATGGGCAAACAAGAATATTTTTTTCAGGTGGGAGATGCCATTAAAATAATGGCTTTATTTATATTCCCCTAGTGTATATTATTTTCTTAGAGAAAGCAGACACAAGCAAATACAATTACTGAATTTCAGACAGTTTTAAGCTGCTAGATACTGCAGTAACAGGACTGTGCTCCTCTTAGTTTCACTCATAGCAATTGAGAAACAGGAACTTCCAGCTGGTAAAACTGGTCATGCAATCTAAGTGGCTTCACAAAAACCTAGACAAGCAAATATCACATGACTAGCCAGAAAACACAAACATTGCCACTGGAGGAAAACAAAAGAGAAATATTTCTTGGTTAAAATTATTTTTAAGTAATTATTTTCATTTTATAGATTAAAAAAAAAAAGTAAAAATACTTTGAAATTTTACAATTTAAATTTTTATTGAACAATGTGAAGCAGAAGGATCTGTTACATACTACTTCCTTTTTTTAAAGTAGAGAAAAGGTTTTTGCATCTTTTGTCATATACTCATTTACCATCTCTCTCTCTGGCTGATATTTCTAAACTTGAAGAACTGAAAAGACATGAACAGGCTGGGCTTCCAGCATTTCATTACATCTACTAATAGCTACCCTGATACGTAGAGGTAAACAATAAAGACGCTTAAAATTCAAATATATATAAAAACATACATGAAAATTCTTATCATCTTTTCTCCATAATCAGTAGCAACAGCAGAAGTCATTCAGTGTCATACATTCCCTGCTGCTGGAATTCACTTGAATCAACACAGTTACAGTGGCAGAAAAATATCAAATGTGACATGTATTGAATTCAATACTAAGGAATTCTGGTTTATGTTATATAATCAACCTTATGCACATGAAATAACTGATTGTTTTTAATTGCAGACTTCACATTAGTTAGTTCTTTGAAGAATGCAAATTATAGAGTTTAATATAAATAACATTAGACTATCCATCAGTGGCTATTGGTGGCTGCATAATATATTGCCAAAAAGCTTCAAAATGAAAAAGTTATTCTTGATGACTTCCATGAGCTCCTATGTCATCAATTTACAAACAGGTTTGTTGCATAATTAATACCATCAATTTACAGCTGCCCCGGGGATAGTAACTTAAATTATATTAATTGCTGTCTTCATTACCACAGCTTCTGTAGTCCTTACTTGTAGAGCCCATTTTTAATGTCTTGGTTACCTTATGAACACAAACTAACACTTCCATTTAATCTCTCATCTGCTCTATATGCATTTAGCATACTGCCTATTTTGTAATTTAAATTGAGGTCCCATTGTCAATGATTGCTTCTCAGGATTTCCTTCTGGAATACAGATTGCTAAAGTAAAATTCAATATGCTGGTTCACGTTACCACTTCTTCCACTGATTTGCTAATGTAAGTCATTCCACTAACAAAACAACACCCTGAGAAAACATCATTCTTGAAACAACTAGTTCTTCCTTTAAATATATTTATTTGTTTAAAAAACAGAAAAGGAAATTATGAGGAAATAATAGAAAAATAATAAGTGGGTACATCATGACATAGAAACACATTGACTGAAGCAGTGTTTTGGTCAGAGCACAAAATTCACATGCCCACAATTCCTGAGTGATAAAAATAGCTCTCACACTCAGAGCACAGCTAACGTCATTCACCCAGCCAGGGAGAGGGGCCATCCAAAAACACAGCCCGAGTTCTGTAATCTCTCCTTAAACTCCTTTTCTGTGTTCAGACTAAAGTCAAACCTCCTCGAGACAGAGAAAAATCTAGTCAGATGGAATTATCAGTTAATGAGATGTAAGAATCTTCAGCCTATCTTCATATCCTGACTTATTATAGCTATCAGAGTAACCTAATATGGATTAGCTGTTTATTGTGTAATATGAGCTCTGGCTTTTCTAAAACCTTTTACAAACAGCAGCAGATGATCATCTGAACACCAACTTTCTCTCTGTGAAACTTCAGAGGAAAAAGCTAAACCCATTCCAAAAGTCCAGGATGAAATTACAGTCAAGATGAAGTTTGTGCCAAAATTCCCAAGGACAGCTGTGGTCCAGAAGCTTCCCCAAGCCCTATGATGTCCCAATTTTATCGCCTTCAGCAAATAATTTCTGATTCTTTCAATACATCAACACACACTCAAATGCAGACAAGTATCTTTCAAAAATGAATGTGTGATGTGTGTAAAGCACTAGAATGCAAATGAATAACAGTAAAAAATTTTAATCTATTATTCAAAATACAAGAGCTCATTCATATGAAGTGGTTTTTTTCAAACATCATTTTAATTAGCTCTTCAGCCCAGCAGACTTTATACAACTGTAATTGCTCTTTGATACTGCTCTACACATACACAGCTAAATTTGATGAAAAGTAAGTAAAGATAACCTTAAATTTCCTCCTTTTTCTGGGAGCAAGTAAAATACCTTCCCTCTTATGCTTACTTGACTTAATTATATGCAGTGTGACTAAATGGTCATAGTATATTAGACCCTAAGATGACCTGGGTCTTTAAATTATGTTTATAGTATCACTGACACCCTCAAACCTCTTATTTGCTTCCAGTCTCCTAAACCTCCTAAGAAGCAACATCTCCCAGGTTAAAACACTCTGTTGTAACATCCCAAGCTGCTCTAGTGCATCACTCATGCACAAAACCGCAGCTAGGTGGTCCCATACCCAGACTGCTTCCAGCTTCTCCTTCAGCAGGTAATCACCCCTTCCATCTGGCTGTCCTGTGCTCATTTTTCTGTGTGGATCAACCAGAAATTAAGCTGAAATATTGTTGCTGATTTTGCACTAGTGTGGCCAGGCTTGCCATCTGGTCTTCCATAGAAGGCTGTCAAGGACTGACAAAAGTAGACTGAAAAAGTTTGAAGGCTGATTGCAAAAGAAAATTTTTTAAATACCAAATGAAAACAAAACAGTGGTGCTTGCTAACATGCACATGGACTGCTTATCAAATATTATTATGTTATTCATGGTCAGAAGACTCCTTGGGAAATGGGAGGCTTCAGATCAAATCCAGTGCCTGTAGATAAAGAAAAAGATCTGCATCGAAACTGGAGTCCTTACAAGGTCGTAGGACTCATGCTTTCATATGTAGAACATCCATACTAGCACATTAACAGATACATTTACAACTGGTATACATAATATACGCTTATGCAATGTCATGATAGCTCTGCCCAACAAAAAAGGCTGCACACTGGTTAGTCACATTAGTATAGCAGAGGCAAAACAGATCCCAATTTTTCAGTCCATTATTGAACAACTCCGTCTTGATTACTCAGTGAGAAATTGAAAGTTAAAATTTATTCTTTTTCCTGTAAGAGTTTCTTGCAATTTCAGCCCTGTAAGAGAGTCCCAAAATGCTGCTGTCACCCTCACAGCAACCTTGAAGCACATTCTCATTAATCTATATGACGTAATTCCGCTCGTAATCTTTTCCCAAAAGCTGCACCTATCAATAAGCAGGTGTAGTTTTCAAATCAAACACTGGGAGGATAAATAAATCCCTACTTACATCTGTCAGAGCTGAGACATCAGTCTTGTGGGATGATGCTAGCAAGGAACTTCAATTTTACAGTATCACACATCAGCCATTTGCCTTTTGGTGTCCCGAAATGTCTGAGTGGTTGAGGGCCAGAGGGATTTCAGCTAGAGCAGCTCCCTCCCCGCAGAGCTGAGGCTCATACGCAGTGAGGTTCCACCACCACACACTGAGCGCTGCCAGTCCTGCCCACAACACCACAGGAGAATCCAGCCCACATGGTGCTGCCACCACAGGTGAGCATCTCCACAGTTCTCCTTTCCAAAACACATTGCACAGCAAATGTGGTAACACACCAGTGACACTGTTGCAAGCAATACATTTTGGGAGCAGGTGGTGCCCAGCATCACAGCTGTGCCTGCACATGTCCCCACATGTGTCACAGAACTAGAGAGTATTCTGGGTTGGAAGGGACTCATAAGGATGGAGTCCAACTCTTAAGTAAGTGGCCCATACAGGGATTGAACCCACAACCTCAGCATTATTAGCACATGCTTTAACCAATTGAGCTAATCTCCTAACAGACCATTAATTTTGTACAATGAACTAACTACAGAGTGACTCCAGAAAAAGGATATATATGTGCTAATCCCACATGTCCTGTTATCATAGCTTGAAGGCTGTTGAAGAAAAACAAGGGATTTTAAAAGATGCTTCCAACAGTACAAGCCGAGAAAATAGCAGAAGCCTTGAAAGTGCAAGTGTGGAATAGGAGCTCTAGGGCTACAAGCACAAACCATTAATAAGAAGTTGTTACTCACTACAGGAATGCAACCTTCTGTGTTGGTATTAAGGATAAAAGAACAAGCAAAGAACCGGTATCTGGCATAAATAAAACATATCAAACACCATCAAATTCAGATATAAAATTTGCTGACTGATGAAGAAGGAACAAGTAAACTGTTACCAAAGACAGAAAAGTAGCTTCAATTGAGCCCAAAGCACAGGGTAAGTAAGCCCCACCATCAACATCATCCACATTCCTGCAAACTGGAGATGCTGGCACCTTCCATAACAATGCATAGAAAACAAAAATGGTAGAAATGAGAAAGTTTGTCTAGGCTGCTTTCAATTGTGTGATCACCGGGAATGAGCTGCAATAATAGATGCACTTGGACTTCAAGTGTGAGTATGTCTGTACCTGGACTACATCATATACAAGCCCCATGTACATGAGAGTTTGTGTGCACTTGAGTGAATAGTACAATGAGGAGGTGCTAAGAGAAAACAGATTGAAGAGAGGGTAAGTGTGAGAGGTGGTTGCCAAAAGTCTTTCCCAAATGGATCAACTCAGGAGATAAGTGGTCCAGTTGAATACACAATAAATGATAAATTCAGAATGCCAAGTGCCAGCCCAACACCACCAGGACACATTGGAGTCAGCAATGAACAAGTTCAATCCCATCCAAGAAGGCTGTATCTGCTGTACACAGACAAAGACTGCAGAATTACACATACAGGTCACTCTCTTAGAAGCCAAAGGCATAGTAGTAAAGCCGCCTGCTTCTGCACTAAGGGCTGTCCTGCCAGCTGTGGCTCCAGCTGGGTATGAGTAAGTGCAAGAGGTTTTGAGAAAGCTGCTTGAGTAATCAAATGCACCCTGTGAGAAATTATCTGCTTTAACAACAACAGCCTCATTCTCTTAATGATAATATCTTGAACAGTAAAAGGATTTGGATAAATGTTGTTTGTGAGAAGTGCTTACTTCGACTTGTTCCCGTCAGGGAAAAGGGAGTTAACAACATTTTAACTCTGTGATTAGACTGCTAATATTTCAATTAGAGTAACTACAAATTTTTGTATCTCTATATGTGTTTCTCTAGCTTGCATAAATTGCATGAGTTATCCGGTCTTTCACCACACCCTTGAGGTTTGGTAGTGATCTGGATGCAGCAGAGGAGATGGAGCATTTCCCACTGGTGCAGGGTTTCTGCTCAGTTTTGAAGCCCTGCCTTGCTGCTTTGTTTAGATGCAACAGGAGGACTGGTACAGCCTCACCTTAGCAGCTGAGTTACACTTCAGATTTCTCCAGGTTAACTGTTGTGTGTGAAATCCCACATGGACTCTTATGAGGATATGTTGGATGTCAGGGCTCTCAGTGCTTCAGAGCAAACCTGCTGTTAGCAAGAGTGCTTTAGCAATATTTTGGCAAACATAACACCATTCGTTTCACAACAGCATTTTCTCTGTGTTTCCCCAGGTATAACTCTATCCAAAACACTTCAAAACAGTGTGAACACCCCAGTCATCCAAGTCTGACAGGAAGAAATTAACAACCGTGGCCCTCTGTACCATGGTCACCTGCTAATTGTAGCATTTACTCTAAGAAAAATTGTCCTCAAACACAAAGGACTACAGCTTCAGGTTCAAATTCATTCTCACTGCCAGCACTTTCAGCAAAGAAAACTCTTTCCAGGAGAGGATACAAGACAGTTTCCAACACTCCCCACTCAGAGACTGCAGCTGCCTCTGTGAGACTTGAATGTGCCCATTCCCATGCCCCAGGTTAACAGTTCCTGTCATTACCTCCTGCCCCTGATACAACCAACCAGCTCCACCTGTTCTCATCAAAACACCAAAATGCAGTGAGATCCTCACACATGTCCTACAGCTACTACATGCATGTCTCCACTGACAGCTATCTCCTCATTTTGATTTTCTGATTTCCTAAAAGTTTCCTTTTCCTCTAATTTTCCTCTTTTACTACTGCTGTCTGTTCTTAGCTAAACAATGTTAAAAGTATATTCATTTTTTTGATGGCTGTTTCAGTTTAGTTTATTAAAATATTTTTATTTTTGAAGACTGTAAAAAGTAAGGGGTTTTGAGAGTTAAAATGTTTGGGACGAGTTTTGTTTAATTGGAAAGTAACTATTCATTTAAATATAATTGATCTGGCAGGAGGAAAGTAAAGGCTGATGTGATTTGCTTTTGGCAGCATGGACTCTATAGTTCTCTCCTGTGTTTGGACTCTTCTATTACTATTATTTTAAAATAAGAATGATATTTTCAATAGATATCTCCTTTCCCAAACTGCTACAACTTGTGTCTGGGCACTTGTACTGCTGAGAAACTATATTTTTGGAGCAGGGATCAAAAGAATATTAGAAAGAGTTGTGTTAAATTTTCAAAAGGCCATACAGCTGCCACCCACACACCAATGACAGATAATAGCACATCTTTCATGCTTTGGAGTTATTTCACTAAATGATCATGATATACTCTCAAATATGTTTTTCAAGATTCAAAAAGCCATCTGACCTCTGGATTTAACAAGCTTTTTTATCAATCCTAAAAAGGTATTTTGAAAAAAGAAAAGCAATGCCGTCATAGATTTCAACACAGGCAAATTAAAACCTTAGTCTTTATCTAGTGATATATGACCAGACTGAGGGCTTCTAGTTAATCTGCCATCATTTTTTTCTGCTGTCATTCCAGCAGACAGCAGTGAAAGTCTTGTAATACCAGCTAGCCCATATTCCTCAGCTCCTTTCCATAAAGAAGAGAACAGAGTTCTCATTGACGGTACATTAGGGATACACAGAGTACTTTGGAAATACCAGCTGCTAAATTTTCAGCTTTTAAACAAACCACACATAGGGGAAGGCAGTTAGTATTTTAATCTCTAAGAAATGGATTATTTCATCCTGTATTATCAGCAACAGGCTTCTCATTAGAAGCTGCACTCTTTACAGTCATCTGTGCCAGGCATTTAACGAATAATCAAAAAAAGCTCATCTACAAGCATTCTTACCTGTCCTCTACTAATAAAACTCAGTGGGCTGATAATTCAGATGCCTCCCTCTGCAGACTGCTGCTTGTAGTATGTAGAGCACAGTTGGAAGATAAATAAAAAATGAACATTAAAAAAGCAGCAACAAAATGTCTGTGATAAAACTGAAGAAGAGGTCATATTTTCAGCTTCTCAGCAAGGATTTTCAGAGGTCCTTTTAATGAGCTATTTTCTGAGTAGGTCTGTGTGGGCCCAGAAGAATGCTGGCTACAAAGAGTAATTATTCTGGCACTCAGCTACTAGCAAAACAATAAGGTAAAGCTGAATGGTTGTTGGCTTCTTCTGCACGTTCACAGGAGGGCACGATAATAAACTTAGAATCTTGTTTTCTTCTCTGTGCTAATCATTAAAAAGCAGCTGTCTTTAAACATTTAACTTGAGCTTTCCCAAATATCGAGAATACTGTATGTTTAACACTGCTAGAGTCATTTTCATATGACTTTATCTCTTGGGAAGAATAGCTACATTTGTTCCAATTAAATAATTTTATTTTTACTTATCAAATAATTGTATATTATATATATACAAACTTGACTTTGTCTCATTAAAAAAATTCTTAGTTTTCCACTTTGGCATAATAATCCACTAAATACAGTCATGTACCATTCCTCAGATATTTTAGAGTGTAGGAGAAAGAATAGAAGAACTGTAGGAGAACAGCAGACAGTACATTTTGCATCAAGAACAAGCATAATTTCTTTAACCAACAAATCTGGGCAGTGAGAAAACACTTCATGACCAAGTATGCTACTAATGTCCAGCTTCTCAAGAAAAGTCTGCTAAATTTAAGCAAAATCCTGTCAATATTATAAAGAATACTTTAGAGTTTCAGTTGAAAATGTGCAAATAACACTCTTTCCATAGATACTATGAACTAACCAAAAGGATCACACGATCAAAGGATTATAAAAATGGGGAGGGGAGTTAATTGAAATTAACAAAAATATACATGCTGTCATTTACTTCCTACTGAGATTTTCTTCAGAAGTTCCCAATATAAGAATACAGGTGACAATGCAATGGACAACCCTTTGCATGTAGTAAGAAAGAATGCAGATTCAGTACTTGATTCCTATGTATTTGTACTTTCATGTTGTATCTTCATTCTAAGAAACTGGAGGAAGGCATGGATGTAATAATGTTTAATAAAACATGTAATGTTTAATAAAATGTAATAATGCAATTACAGAAGCAACTGAATTAATTTAATGACAGAACTACGTCAGAGATTTTATAAATATTTTTATCACCTCAAAATAGTTCAAAGTCTGTATTTCCTATAATACCCCAAAAATAAACTCAGTACAATCAAGGTTGATCCTGGCAGTAATTCCAGTATATTTCATAGAGATTCTTAAACCACCTTCACCACCAGGGAGAACTCATCACCCTCAAGGTGGGCACTAAGTGACATTCCTGACATGCATTACATGGCATGGATTCTGTCTCTCCTCCTGTAAAGGAGGCTTTTGATGATGTTATGTGTGTTCACAAGTCAAGATTCTCTTGTGCTGTGTTTTCTAGTAGCTAAAGACACATGCCCTCTTCTTCAGACTCTAGAGTCCAAAATTTTGTAGCCATTCAAAGAGACCTTAGCTCCTTTTGCCTTAGTGGAAGATGACTGCAGTCTTGTAAGAGCAGAGGTGACAGATTCAGGGAAAACACTGCTTGCTTACTGAAGTGCTCTAAAATGCCTGGATTGAGAAGAATCCTGCAAGATTTCAGAAGAAGTGATGATTTTATTTTTTTTTTTAATCACTTTGGACCATTTTTTCTTAGAGTTACTTGAAATAAGTAAAATTTTACCTGAGAACTGAGTGACAATGAGTATGACTGAGTTTCTGAACTTGGTCTTACATTTGAAAAGGGAAGAAATATCTCTTGGATGAAGATTGAAATTTAAATTCAAATTAAGTAAAATAGGAGGTTAATATAAAGTTTTAAAAAAGGAAAGCATTTCATTTATCAGTTTGTTAGTTTGAGATATCAGTCATAGTTTTAATTTTCAAGAGCAGGGATCACTAAACCAGACATCAAATATACATCCTTCATTTAAATTCAACAGGAAAGACCCTATAACTCATGCATTACTTTTTCATCCAATGTTTCGACAAGTTAGAAGATTTACAGATAATAAACAGGTTTGAACTTAATAAAAGTCCTTGTTCTGCATCAGCAAATGACTCTTGCCAGTATTCTTTATCCCAGAGATTATATGTCCTGTGAACAATATTAAGAAATGACAAGCATTTCTAATAAAGCTCTCCTGTCTGCCTACACAAGACATCTGTGAATGCAATCTATGGGAGGTTCATAATCAATGTCTTCTGAATATCTTAATTGGTTTACATAACACAGAAGCATATCTAGTCTCAAATTAAAAAAAAAAAAATTAAAAACCTTAAAACTCTATGTCATGTATCAAGAACATTCTAACAGCAATGTATTGGTATTCCAATAAAATTTTAATTATGTACACTTTTTCACTAAATCTTCAGATTATTTTAAAATATTCTTAACTCAGTTTTTATAAAAAAGGCACTGCTGTACTGTTTATGTCAAATTCTTTTTCATAGTGTTAGACTTTATGTTCCTATTGACTACAGCTCTTTCTTCAGGAAAAAAGTGGTGAGGAGCCCAGTCTTGCCAAGGCTATCTAGCAGAGGTTTTGATTACAGCAGAGACTACAGGTCAACGGGAGAGCTCAGGTGCCCAAGAAAAGCAAAAGGCAGATATACCCATAGGCCCAGTCCTCTTCCCTGGAACACCCATTCTCTGACTCTTAAAGCAAGTGTAATCAGAGACATGTATTCTCCCAAAAAGTAGCTCCCTCATGCAGTATTTGTCTCTCAGCTCCAGTCTCTGACTTTGCATCTGCCCTGCCTATTAGGTCTTGTTTTTTAACTAGCCAGAAATTGGTGTGGAGAAAAGAGTTTGAAAGTTAAGGAAATTAATCAAGTTATTCTTGGAAGTAACTTAAAAGCCCCCTTGTACCAAGAAATTACTTTTTCTCCACTTTCCAAGAAAGATTATTTTAGAAAATTACCAAATATAGCAGTAGAAGATAAAATTCCATTAATTTAAAAGGTTGCCTTTAATTTCAGTAGAAGTCAGATGCTGTTTTGTTGCATGTTGCCTCAACAGACTCTATATTGCCATAGTACATAGGAGATCCCATCTCCTTTGCAGTTCTGCAATGGACCAGGAATTTTGCATTTAAGTATTTTCCTCCACATTAAAAAAGTCAGTTTGCTTGAACAAAACCTTTTAACAGAACATACTTGGTTTTATTTGCTTTTTATCTGGAAGGTGCCTTGAATCCAGGATGGAATGATTAGTGGAAGCACCAGAATGGAGAGACAGAACTGCTTTTGAATATGTCTCTCTTTGAATGACAAGATGGAAACTTACCCCAAGTTTCCTACAGTGCTGATGAATGACCCAGCTGCCAGACTCTGTCTCAGATGTGTTTTTTGTCATAAGCTTTGAAAGAGGTCTTCCACCATTAGCATCAGAAAACAGATTGCCAAAGGTTGAAACCTTCTTTCAGATAAAGTCTTTTCCTAGTCAGAAATGTCAGACCCAGAAACTGAATGTTACAATGGTGTTACAACCTTCCCGAGTCAGGGAAGCATTTGACTCAAAAGTCCTGATGCTAAGGCCTTGGAAGAAGAATTTGAGGAGCAAGCAAGGAGCTTTAGGCAACTGTGAGATGACAGGCTTTGCTCTGCAGCACTCGCTGGAACCTGCCTTTTGCCAGCAAGCAGCCAAGAGCCACTGCAGCACCTGTTGGTCACAAACAAGCCAGAAGGCTGTAGGTGAAGGATGTGCACATCTGATCTGTCATCAGCCTTTATTCTTCTTCCAAAACAATGCATCTGAGATATGTACATGGTCACCGATGTGAAGCAATTGGCAGGCATTTTTGTTTGGCTCCTCACTAATATTAAATAAACACAAGATTTAAGGCTGTAGTGACCCATAGCCGTTCTTGGCAAAATTCAACAGCAAAAAAAGGCTTAGAGAGAGGATTTGTGCTACAAAAACAAAATCAGGTCTCCTTAAGAACTCCTTGTCTGCTACGTAGGAAAAACTATTTCTTAGTCATTGCATTTTCACTCCAATTTACTAGAACCTCAAACATTCAATAGAGCATTCAGGATTAAGAGGCTTTGGCTTGCTTTCTGTAGAAACTGCGTGTCCTTGTGCGTGTGTGTGTTCATAAAATGGAAGACAGGAGAATGCTATGTGGGTGGAGGTGAAGTGTCAAGAATTTGGTATTTGCTTTTGCAAATAGCTAGGTCAGCAGACTATATACTTCTCCTATTACAATACACTAGGCCTTGCTCACATGAAACGCTAGAGTTCTTAATGGAAATGTTTTTAATGAAAACATTTAGATTTGAGCAAGATTTAATGATATTTTTTTTAGATTGCATCAAAATAAAAATAAAATAGACTTTCATACATTTGCACCTGCTACTTAAAAATACACTTCATTCCATGAAGACTAATGAAAGGCACAGTTCCATAAGAATTATGCTGTATCACATCAGAAGACCAAATTCTAAATTATCAGCTTGTTTCAACCCTAATTACTCATGTGACACAATTCAGAAGTTGTTTTCTCATCCAGACTTAGTTTATCTCTCTTGGAGCATGTGCACCTGATTGTAAGATAATTTTAAAATGTTATTATCTGTCAGTGGAGGTACAGATAGTGAACCAACCATCTATGGACTGCTGGACATCCACAACTGCAAAAGAAAAGAAGTTACTGTAGTGCAAATGGATTTATTTAAATAGCCTACCATTACTTCTTCCCTGGGTGGCATGAGAATGTGTCTCTGCTAACAGGGGATAACTCATCTGAATGTGTTAGTCGAGCATCTGCAGTCATGTGGCCTTTCATACCTGGTAAAACATGCCTGAAACATCATGAAAAACTCTTTCGCAGAATTTCTTAGTGAGCAACATTGAATTCTACACCACTTCTAAGATACTTATGCTCTTTCTTTTTCCTTTTTTATTTCGTTGCTGTTTGTCACCACTTTAAAACAGCTGGTACACAAATACACACTTAGAAAGTACATTCTGGGAAAGAATTTTTATACACTGTGTCCGTCACTGCAACTGAACAGTAAGATAAACCCTCTGGTAAATCTTCAAGTTTCTTCCCTGTTCAGATTGACTGCACGCTTTTCCAGCAATCGTAAAAATCTATTGACTAAATTATCAAACACCACTTCTGAGAGCCTACTGAGAGATAGGTCAATGTAAAAACTTTTTTATTATTGTTAATGTTAGAAAATGAAAATATAATTATTGAAAAATTAAATCTAAAATAAAATAAAATAGAGGCATGACATCTTTGAAGAATATGCAAATAATGTAATTTACTCATGTAGCAGCAGAGGAAGGTGCACAAAAAAGCCAAGAATTGGTTTGCTGTAAGATTTTGATATCAAATGTAAGAGATTTTCAAACACTCAATTAAATTCTGCTTAGAATGCAGAGAACCATTACAAGCTTTTTGAAATTTTCTGAGGAAAACTGAATCATTAGCAGGGGGAAAAAAAGCCCATAATAAGAATATTTAAGGGAAAAAAAAAAAAAGTTAAAATACCAGGTTAGTATAAGGTAACAAAAAGGGATTCATTTAACACATAAATAGAAATTCCACAAAAAACATCCATATAAATAATTAATATTTAGGGCAATGTAGAAGCAGCTAAGGATTAGCTGTTGATCAGAACATGGGAATGAAAAGGACAATTTAGGTCCCCTGTGCTGGCCCAATGAATATTCAATTAGTTAAACAACATGAAAGGCTTTCATTAGGAGAAACTCACTGACATACTCTGTGCCTAATGATGAAGTATTGTAATTGCCTCACAAATGGAGAGATGTGAGCTCAGTCCATAATGCTGGCCCCTTTCTCACACTGTTCCTAGGTGTCAGCTCTCAGACACAGCCTGAGACAGGACACCGGACAAGCCAGGTCTCCGGCTGATCCAGTGTGGCAGTTTTTGTAGCCCCATTCTCGTAAGAAACTGATACCTCGTTTAGAGGCCTAAATTTGGAAAGAGTCACAGCTGAGAACGCCGAGCAAGGAGAGCTGCTCCCACGTGGCTCCATGTCAGATCCTTACCGCTTTCAAGGGCCGGGCTTGGGCTCTTTTCTACAGTTGGCTTTTCCTGGTGGCTCCCCGAGGCAGCTTCATGACTCCAGGGTCGTTACTTTCTTGGGTGATTACTACAGATAGATCCAAATTATCCCTTCCTAAGCTCCAGAGCTCAGGAGACCTGAGCCAGTCTGGGTCACCAGCCGTGCAAATACAGACTAATTGTGTAACACGTCACCTAATCTAATAAGCAGAGCACGGTTCTTTGCTAACCAAATGACTCATTCTCCACACCAAAGTGGCTCCCATCCAGATGGTCACAGCATGGTGGTGCCTCCTTTCCTTTAAACATGGCCCTCCAAGCTGTAGAGGGGGTGTGCATATGCGCCGCACAGCACCTGCAGATTAGTGCTGCAAAGGCAACCCTGGACTGAGAGCCATTGTGGTCCCACAGCTCATGACTCACAGGTCCCAGCAAGCACCTCTCAGTTCTCACAAAAGATCTTTTCTGTCCAAATGTGCACTGCTGAGCTGTTTGTGCTCTAGAGAAAACCCCACACTTACTGTATCCTACTATATTACCTACATGGCGAAAATAAAAGTCTATGGTCAAATCAACTCCAGCGAGATGTAGAGTGCTAAGTCTTCATGAACTTGTGCAAGTAAATGCCTCACAGCTCAGGTTCCCACCAGCCATTCAGCATCCATGCCAGTTACATAACCCTAAAATTCCTGTACTTTGGAGGGTTATGAAATTTGCAGCTCATTGCTTTGCAGACTACGTCCACTAGATCAGCCTAGTATTTTGATACCAGTCATTCACATTCAGAAGTTAGCAACCTCTAATCAACTTTAAATTGCAATCAAATGATTTGCATATTTTAAAGATACATCAAACATTACATAAGTAATAGTACAATTCCATTTCTAACAGAAAAAGTACGCTGTTCCAGACATCAAATTTTGATGGAAATATCAAAAATGGATTTGTATTCTGAAAAAAAAAAAATCCTTGAATGACATTGGATCTGTTCACTTCTTGAATTGCTGGCAATGAAATTAATTCCATGACAGCCTCTCATACGAAAATGTTACCTATAAGCTTTTCATATCCAAACCAGTAAGTGCTATCTTTGTCGCTAGGGGAAAAAAACAGGCACAAAAATAAATTCTGCCTTCTGAAGGAGATATTAAGGGCAATGCTAACAAGTAAACTGAAGCAATATACAATAATCTTACTCCTGTCAAGGAATGTCATGAGAAAATCAGTATGATATATATGTCAATACATGCCAATGTTACTTTAACATCAAATCAGAGTCCTAGGTCAATGTTTTGTGTAGCTGATGATAAAAGCTGATGATACCAGCTGACACTGGTAAGAGCAGTATTACTTATCAAGATGTGTTATGTCAGCTTGCTTCTGTTCATGTCAACACTGAAAACGTACAGTGATAATGCACTACATATGCTACCCACCTCTCTGCCAGCATCAACCTAGCTTGTGCCAAACCTTTCTAGAAACACTAATCAACATGCCCTGCTACAGAGAGCTAAGATACCGAGGCTGTCTAGCTTAAGATGTTGATGAATAAGTAACAAACCTTCAAGCATTACGAGCAAACTAAGGTTCTGCCAAGGTAGATATTATAAAAGACTGACAGTGATTGCAGTTGGATATTCTAATAGCTTTTATATTATGAAAATACACCATTTTTTAGTACCACATATACCATCTAGTAATACAATAATGGCAGCAAAATAGAAATGTTTGATTAGCTACAGAAGACTTTGAAATAATTTTACAGGTTTACTCCCAGTGAAGATTTCATTAAAGACCCTGGCACACACATGCAAAAGATATGTTGCATTGTCCATTGTAAATAAAGGAGACAAAAAACCTTTTGCACCATCATTTTAGCCTAACTACTGTTTTTCAGCATTGACAGCCTTCATAAAATAAAAATACCCTTTAGAAACACTCCTGACAGCAGCTTTTCTGTGCCCAAGTATCACCTTCAGGAAAGGATAATCCCTAAATCTCTAGCAGCCTGGAAATAGTCCTTCATAGCTCATTCCTACCTGCGCAGTCTGTGGTGAACACTGCCCACAGTGGTGGTAGCAGGTGCTCAGGTCACAGTCACTGACCAGCATGTCCATGGCTCACTGAGACCAAAGGGGGCCAATGTTGTATCTGCCCCCACCAAATGAGTTTGAGGTGGGGAGAGGTAAGATGGAAATTCTGAGACCAGAGGGGCCTCTGAGATTTTCAGTGTTGGCTTCAGTGAAGAAACATCCTCAAATTTTGTCCAGAGTACTTTAATGAAAATGTTTATGTGAGGTCAAATGTGTTGCTCTTACTTTCTCTAATGAGAAAAGAAAGCACAGGGTGGTCTTGGGTTATATTCTGTCAGGGAAACCTAGTCTAATCCTGTGCTAGATCCTCCCAAAACATGAGACAGAAGTCTCATATACCATTAACAGTCTATACCATTAACAAGGCCAGAAATTATCACTGTGCAAAATTCAGAACTAAATGTAAAATATACATTATAGCTTACTCTTTATATGAGTCTCCAGAATAACAATCTTTTTGTTATTATTCTTTTTGGCTTGAATATCCATCTCACTAAGCAAGACACATGACTGGGACTAAATTATTTGAAGAATCACTTATAAAAATGTTAACAATATTATTACTTCACAAAGTTGATGCTTTAAAGAGTTTAAATGCTGTCAACTTTGAAGATTTATCCTCTTTGCTGTCCAAATTCAGGGGCAGTGTATCTTGTATGACTGGAAGTGCACCATAAATACTATAGATGGTCAGAGGTAATGTATTAGTTCATCAGATTTTAAAATGTCTTCTAAACAACTAAAAAACTCTTATTGTTTGTATGAATAAGTTACATCAGCAATCTTTGTAGTAAGCACCACCTGAAACAGAAGGTTTTACATTCACAGTGATTAGCATAAGGTTAATCTCCATCAGTCAGCTGCAACTGTAATAAAATACACTGAGAGCCCTTGAGCTTACGGTATGCAATTCTACAAAAGCAATTACATTTCTCTGCCTGTTATGGAAATGAAGTTTTTTTTATAACAGCCAGCCAAGTTCATTTCTAGTGATAGAGAAAACCAATGATATAAAGCCAATAGCCTCACGGATCTGTCTATCCGTTATTTCCAAAAAGAACCAATTTCATGCTTAAATGTACCTAAATATGTATAAACATTACTTCACCTTGTTGAACCTTAATTCTCTAAAAGCATTCCCCAAAAACATACTTGATCCATGCAGTAAGTACCGCAGTGAAACGCCATTTTAAGTTAAACCAAAGAGCCTTAAAATTGACAAAGACAGGGCACTGAGAAAAGAGAAAGCCAGTGATACCCCATTCTTTAATACAGTCCCCACAACTTGTAGGCAAATCCTAAAATACACCTCAGACATGACAAAGAAAGTAGCAAATAGCTTTCTAACCACAAAATCACCATAATATTAGTTCCTTTGAGGAAAACAAAGCTTTGTTCATTAACGCTGGTCTAGGTTAAACCAGAGATCACCTAGTGATCACCTTCAGACCTTTTATCATCTGTACTATCTGTTGATGTATAATTCCATATAAAACATTACATACCATACTGCACCATTCCTGTAGAGCACTCTGCTGCAGAGCAGCACTTTAGCATCACATAAACCATTAAAGATCTCTTCTTTTTTCTTTAAAGCTGTCTAGATATGTTGGTAAGCAAAACAAAATAATCTGAAACCACTGTGCCTATGAGAAAACATTACAATAATGACAGAGCAAAGCTTATAAAGAGCTAAAATTGTGCAGTAGTAAAGAATGAATCCTGCAGTTTCAGGAAGGCATAAAAAGTCTGAAGTATCTGAGGAAGAATTCATTAAAGAGATAAAACTCATCTGAAGGTGTATTAAGGGACTGTGGGTTTCTTCTTCAGCTAATGTGAACTGCCACCCCTCCTTGTATCACCCTGTGGCTTCACTGGTCCGCACCACAGAACCAGTGGGGGAAAAAAACAGAGCAGGAAAATATTTCAGCTGGGGATCAGGAAACATTTTCCTGTGCCATCTAGCAAATATTCTTTCTATTACACTAGGAAGAGGCTGGCAATATAGAGATGGTTACAGTGCTAAATGGGTGCAGGTGTGTAATACAGGCAGTTGGTTTTCCTTTTCAAACAATCTTTCTGAATAAAGTCTGCCTGAAGAAACGTAAACCCACGTATTCCCCAAACACCAGGCAAGAGGTCATTCTTACAAGAGGTAATGCTCATTCCCTCTTCTATTACACTGCTTTATATTCCAAAAATATTCAGCAGTTATGACTGCTTATTGCCCACCAATAGTTAAGGCACATTATTAATAGAGGGTGAGATTTTGGGGCTGGGATGCATCTTAAGGTTGGTTTAAAGAAATTATTCGGAGACTGGGTCTTTGGGATGCTGGAGGCACCCACATTCCCCCACCCCACTCCAGTAGGATGTCTTTCAAAAGGGGACAACAATTTTTCTTTTCCCTTTCCCTTTGTATTAAATAGAAATGACCACCCAGTGGATCTCTGTTCTGTGAGGGGGGCTCAGATCAAATTCATAGAATCAAAGGACTTATCAAAATAACTTCTGCTTTCTGCATTTGTGATAGAGATATGGTTTCGGACCGGCACCAACACACTCAGAGTATACTGTAAAATGAAGTCATTGAAGCTGAAATGGATATGGTTGGGAAGTTTTCATATATGAAAGCCTTGAAAGCCCATGATTTGAAGGGAACTAAAAATTGCTTTTCCAGAATTTCAAATTAGATATTTGAATTATGTCTGAATCTTACTCTGGGTGGGAAAAGCTTTTCATCTCAGGTCCCAGAAAAGAGAGTTCTTCCTTGCTTTGCACTGTAGTAAGCTAGCTGGCAACTATGGTCAGTATGAGCCATTTAAAATTTGTCTTCTGTCATCTCTAGTTCAAGAATTGTGGTATAAATCTGGAAAATAAATAGGAAGAGACCAGATTTATTTTAGACTAAATGGACTGAAAATAATGTACATGCCATAATATTGCACTGTCTCTTGGACTAATCTACATGCCAGAATATTGGACTGCTGTGTCTCAGTGCTGATATGGGACCTTCTCTCTTAAGATTTATGGTATCTTTAGAGCAGCGGGCTTGGTGGTGGGAAGGCAGACAAAACTTAAGGTGTCTTCCAAGACATCCCTCTGGGTCTGTAGATTAAGCAAATGTGGATACCCTTTTACAAAAGCAGGGTGGGGCCCCACAACAAAAATAAGGCAGCCAGCTCCATGGTCTCACGCATGTTTGGGGTCAAGTGGAGGTACAGAATCTTCTAGAGAACTTGTAATGACTCCACATCAAGTTACAGTAAAACTGATTTTTTTTTTTTAGTAAATTCTGACCAAAGCAGACTGAGGCTAACAGTTTTATATATACTTATTTCCACTCCATACTACTTAACTTCAATTAAGCCAGCTTGATTTACAGAGGCTGTAATCCAGTGAGCAATGTAACTGAGAGAAAGAGCAACTCTCCCTTTCCAGCTCTCCTCCAGCCCAACTCCTTGTCTGCAAGTGACATTCTTTGTCTCCTTGGTTCAACTGTCCAGATTTTTGCTTTACCCTAGGCAACATAGAATTTTTCCCTGGAGAATTAAGTTTTAGGCTGTTTTGTACAAAACAGCCTAAGAAAAAACAATTTAAAAAAATACTGCAATGACTTCTGATTTCATTCCAATAAGTGCAAGCACAAAGGAAATTAGGTTAATCCGACACCACGTGCAATGAGGCAGAGTATCTGGTTCAGTTATACAGGTACTAAGTGGGTTCGCCTGCTGTGGGTACCATGGTCAGTATCTTTGATAAATATCATGGATTTCATTTCTGTCTGTGTCACTGTGTGTCTACAGGCACATATGTATCACACTTCAGCTTACCCTTGCAAAAAGCAGGTTTGATCTTTTTTGTTATTTAGTACATTGCTCTTGGTGATGCAGCACAGCTTCACCATGTGTATTGATAAGGTTTATCAGCTGAGCTATAACTCTCTCTCTTCCTACAAATGTCCTTTATTTGTAGACAGAGTGTCCTTTGTAAAGTTACTTGTTTAAATGAGAAAAGCTGTTTTGTCTGGAAAGATTTTATATTGCAAGGCACTTTTTTCCTAGAACTGAATTTTTCTGCATTATGATTTTTCTAACAGAAATGGAAAACTAGATTAGAACAATCAACTGGCTCATCTGTTGCTATAATTCCAGTTAATTCTTGAAAGAATTTTTGCAGAGTTCCTGTGTAATGTTACTGCTTTAATTCATACTCAACAGAGTATATACACTCTGGAATTAAGCAAAGTTCAAGCAATGGAAGTGGGGTATTTCCATATATTTCTGTCCTGCACTTTCATGATAAAGGCATAGGAAAGTTCTCTGCAGTCCAAGTGAAGCTTTCATTGATTATTTGAAGGTAGATACACTGAGTGTATCTGGGATGATCAGTGAATGCATACTAGTTAAATAATTTCCATCTCTTTTTGACAAATTAATACAGGGTGAAAAGCATTTAAGTATATGTAAAGCATCCCATGAGTAGATTCTTTTTCTCCACATTTCTTAATTCTATTTTCCCAAAACACGATGGAGTTGCCAAGGAAAATACAGATAATTACGTTTATCACACAGCCGATTTTTTTCTGCAGGTGTGATTGCCCTCTCTTAGGGCATGTGATGTCCCTTTACAATTTTTTCTTTCCTGACTAGGAACTAAATCATAGAGAACATCCTGAATTCAGACACAGCAAGGAGAGTAATCTTCCAGGACTATTCTCTTTGACAATTCAGTAAAGGAATCTACAAGCTTTGTGGGTCAATCCCACTGCAGTGGTGAAGTCTAAATGGCAACATTCCCTAAAAGGAAAGAGTTATGGTTTTTACAGCCTGGAAACTGCTGTACTTAAATTCACATAATTAACAGTACAAAGTGAATGCTCTCCTAATCATTTGATCCTTTATTGTTCAAGTGAGAAACATGAGCAGAGCCTTGTTAGCTTGCCCAATGTATCAGAAAGAATATATAGGGTGTAGTAGAATATTAAAAGAGGTTGTGGGGAAAAATAGCTTCAGAAAACATGAAAAAAAGACAAGAGTGTGTAAGATAATAAATTCCTGACATACTTAACATGCTGAAAATACTCTTTCAGACTGGAATGCCCTCTGCTATCAGTCAAAAACAGTGGTTCTTAAAATAGTCTAACACTTTCCACAGGAGTAGGAATGTCAACGGCTGTTTCTTGGGACTGTGCCCAGATTTCAGTCTACATTTTCTCTGCATTTTCACTTGTGTATATCTTGAACTTCCCATCTAAAATTTTGGTGTGCCTGTGGATACCTCTGTTCCACATCAAATATAACTCTGAGCAATGAATTAATTAAACAGAAGGACAAAAAAATAGCATTGCAATAATATGAGAAGCCAAAGCTTCTGCAAACTTAAATGGACATTTCCTGTACAGACAGTTAAGGAAACATAAATATTTACCAAATGTACATGTGAGCTTGTTCAAGGTTTTGTCATGGTCAAAGGGGAGAGAATAGGCATTTTTTAGAGAACAATAATTTCACCACATCTACACTACATCAGAGAATAATGCCCAAGCAGTCCCTACTTCCACTGACTGCAACAGGAGCCTAGACAACGTATTCAGATGTAAATGCAGCTATCTAAATTCAGGAGAGATGAATCACAGCCTGTTGATTAGCCCTGTTATGTAAAATAAGAATTTCTCAATTTCTGATTTTAGGGAATGAAAATCAGGTAATTGAAGCAAGATCAGATTCTGAATGAGTAAGAGAAAAATCACTATAACATGGGGTCTACCCACTCTCGCAACTTCAATTATTCCTGAAGACTAGCAAGTAAAACATTGAAATCTCCCATTGGTCTCAAACATCTAGAGCCTGCCTTCCACATCCAAAGTTCATAGCAGAGACCTTGAATAAATTTTAAAAGGTACTCTGATATTTTCTTTACAATTTCTGTATTGAAATACCATGCTGGCACCCGAAATTTTTTGTGGGAATGAATACTGGAATGCCAGAACAATCAAGAAATAGGTCTGAAGGTCTTTTTGGGTTTTTTTTGAAGAAAGCATAGTGCTAGAATGCCGGAAAGCACAACTAGTAACTAAACGCCATTTGCTGTTAGTTACAGAAACTGCAAAACCAGAGTAAGTCAAATGCTAGAGGTTCTTGAAGCTTACTTATTGGCTCAGTCTAGAATTGTTTATGTCTTTGACTAAATTTTTCTCTCATATTTTCCTACTGGAAAATGGTTAAAATCAAAATATAATTTCCAATTACCTGGTGGCATCAAACTCTATGGATTTGGCAACAGGATCAGGAAAGACTTGACATCAGAAGGGCAACATCAATCCCAAGGCAACACGTTTGCGCCAACATTCGGTACGGCAGCAACAGATTCGTCAGCCATCAGGGAGATCAAATTTTTGGAATGGATTTAAGATGGCAAGCTCTCAACTAAAGGCACACCACCAAGGCACTTGCAAGCTGAGGCTCATTATCTCCCAGGTGCAGAGACCACCTCTCCTCTTCCCTTGGCCCTGGGATCATCTCTTATTCTTCAACCCACTGCACACCATGTGCTTGTGAGGATAACATTTACCTGCCACCTTGCTTTAGTTAAAGAAGCAAAGTGGTTTTTTCACCTTGCCTTGCTTTTTTTGTGTGTTCTCTTTTCCTCCCTTTTGCTAGCTGCCAAACAGACACAAGATAGCATTAATCAAAATGTTCTGGGTGACCTTTGAAGAGCCACTGTGCTGGGAGCTCTCTTTACATTCCAAATGAAACACTTACATCATCCAAGGAATGGGCTCTCTTGAGGTTATAGACAATTTCACCAAAAAAAAGTGTGAACACACCATGATGTCAGGCTTTAAGAAAAAACCCTGCTTTAAGAGTATTCATTGGATAAAATTTCCTTGCCATTTCTTTCCACACTGCAAATGCACGTTAGCTAGTGCCCAAAGAGTCTAGCTACCACCTGCCCAAAGGGTGTCTGAGGAAGGCCAACAAGTAAGATGCATTTTACCAGTCTATTATATAGCAAATGATTTCATAAAGCAGCTGTTTCAGGATGTATATATAAATATAATGTGTATTTCTTCTTCTGTAGAGAATGACCTCTCCAAAAGCAATATTATCTGATCAAATGCAAAGGTGTCCAGAACAGAAATCTACATCTAAGTTACATTCTCTTTACATGCAATGCAGAGGAATTGGCACTTCTGAGATGCAGCCCATCCTGCTCAAAGGTAAATGTTTAATATGGATCAGATTCATCATAGTCTTGGTTTTCTAACTGATATTAAAAAATCAGATTATTCTGAGTCAGATGTATATTATAGACATCTCAAAGAGGGGACATGATTCCTGTCTAAGCAACATTAGTTGGACCACTCATGCACAAGATTCCCTGTAAATATGAGCCAGTGGGCACCTAGAGCAAGACTATGCCTACTATAATATTGTATAGAAAAACAGATCTGTATAAAGCTAAATTTCTACTCCAATTTCATGGATTCTTGGTATAAGAACAAAATTGCCATGAGGTACCACATGAATTTATCATACAAACAAAAGTGGCAGTTCATATAACAGATAATTATTATGAAACTTGCTGCATCAGGAAGTTCCAGATGCCAAAAACTAAAACAGATCAAAACCCAAGAAAATACATCCATGGTGAACAGATCCACTTATTTACACTAAGCTCAGGGGAAACAGGAAGGCACAGGAATATGTATCCTTTTCACTATGCCTTTTTTTCCATAAGCATGAACTGCAGATAACAGTCAAGGACAGGACACTCAGCTAGATGGACTGGACCTCCAATTCAGCCATCCATTCTTGTTTTCTGACCTCATATTGCCAACACTGTTCTTACAGCAGTGAGCCAAGCAAGGAATATTATAATCCTCTCTCACTCATACCATTTTTTTTTCAGGATTAACAAATGCAGGTTAAGCCTCTGTTTTACACCAGGATGCACCCAAAGCAGAAACAAAAAATGCAAGCCATCACATTACCTTCTTTTACACTATTACTTCAAAACATTTGTGCTTGGTCCAATCCTCCATTCCTGACACATTATTTCAGTAGAGATATTTACTGGTGAGGAGAGCTAGTGTTGGAGCCAAACACCCACTTGATACTATCCATTCTGTTTGTTATCAATGTGACTCAGCAGCAGTGGTCTCATCTTCCATCCTTTTGGGCAAAGTTGAAAAATTCCTAAGAACAGCAGCAGAATTTGACTGCAGAATGTTTTTCTGTGGAATTCAAATCTTAGACTGTGACTAATGCTGCTAATTGATATTTTACCTCCATCTTTTTAGGGGAGAACACAAACAGTAAGAGATAAGGTCGGTTTTTTGTAATGTTTCTTTCTACTACATTGTCCCTGTCCCTGTTTTTAGGGCAATGAAACACCAAACCATGGTTCAAAATCCTGTTCTTAAACACCTTAACTGTCTTCTGAAGAATCAGACACATGGGGATTTCCCACTAATATTTTGGAGCTCAGTAGTGAGCTATCATTGCAACACAAAATAAGCTCTGACCTGTTTGTGATAAGAAATATTTTACATATGACATTCTTTTTCTTTCTGTCCAAACATCCCATTTTCCTTTTACTTCTAAATTAGCCATCAGGCTAACTACTGTATTTCAGCAGTCACTGCTATGCCTTACCAAATACAAACTCATGCCAAGCTTAAGGAGACACATATCCTTTCTATTAAATACATCTCCTACATGACCGAAAGAAGTATGTTAGG
This sequence comes from Aleadryas rufinucha, assembly GCA_013397815.1. Taxonomy (NCBI): domain Eukaryota; kingdom Metazoa; phylum Chordata; class Aves; order Passeriformes; genus Aleadryas; species Aleadryas rufinucha. Next base: position 39,404 of record VZTH01015347.1, on the reverse strand, counting down.
GAAGAAAAACTGTCATATTATGCTAAGTCAATTTCTTTTGAGCACTTTCAAATCAACTCTACAGGAAAACAAAAAAAAGTGAAAAATCCAAATAAATACAAGAATCATAAATATTTTTTGCACTAAATAACTACCATTCCCTTCATCCCATTCTACTCCAGAGAGCAATAAATTACTGTTATCTTCTAGCACAATCACTGTAAATTAGTTATTTCAAAACTGGGTAGAAATAGACATAGACACACATGTACCCCTAACAGGAATATTAAAATGCTGCTAAAACCAGGAAACAGTTACAAGAGTTTTCAAGAAAATCCTTAAAAAAAAAAAATCTTGTCTATGTTTGGGGGGTTTTCCCCAAATTTCACCTGTGTTTATTTATTGCAGCCAAACCTGTATAGAGAGCCCATAATAACAGACAGGAATAGGGACTATTTCAGTATGCAAGCCAGCTGGCTTGGATAAACCTATGTTCTGTGGTGGTAAGCTTTAAAAAAAATGCTTGAAGTTTTAGTGTTTTGGGCCTTGTTGCTGTTTTTTTCAATCAAAACAGAATGGTATATAATCAAAACTGGCTGCAGTTGTAGGAAAGGAACCACATGAAGCCGAGGACTAGCAATTAACAGTGTAAGTTCTTTTCCTAAAGGGAGATACAGTCAGTGCTTACATTCATCTCAGTATCAGCAGGCAGACACACAATGCTTACAGTAATTATTTTCATGGAGTTATTAAATTTTTCAACTGCAAACTCCAGTCCCTATGGATATTAGATCACAGAAGCAATCCAAACAAAATCAGCGGAGGAGTGCTGCTAATGAAGTGTGTGCATAGATCCACACAAAGTCATAGCCCTAAGCATTTATCAGAGAGGAACAGGTTGGCAAGTATATGCCTAAAAATAAATAATATCAGAAATTAAAGATTAATAGCAGTTAATTAAGTTCCTGTAAGTGACAGAAGACAGCCAAAATGAAAACAAAGGAACCAAAATACAACCTTGTATGATCCCACAAACAACCAGGGCAACTGCACAATCTAATTTATGTTATCTGATATTACTTCAGGCTTCCTAATGCTGAAAAAATCCAAGGTTATCTCTAGACTTAAATAAAGAACCAACCATGGGACTGGAGAGCACTGCAAAGCTGTGAAAGGACAATTCTTGTTACAATGCCCAAAGCTCCTGCCAGGCTGGAGCACAGCAGCTGCCTCACATGCCTGGAGTGCAGCGAGCAGGAGTTCCACAAATCCTGTAAACACTTCAGAAAATACAGGAGAACAAGAGGTCAACCAAAAATGTGACACATTGCCTAGTGCTGTCAAGTGAGAAGGCAACTATGTCACTGAAAGAGTAGCAGCAAAGGAGGATTGTCTGCAATGCTGGAGAGATATTAACCATAGAAATAACAATAGCAAAATTAATCAAGCAAAGAGCTGAAGCATTCTCACTTGAAGATATGATGCAAAGTATCACTCCCAGCTTTCTGAGTAGAAATATATCTTCTAGTTATATAGCAGTCCCAGGATATAAAACTCTTCTGTATACCTATCTACATCTATTTCTATAGATCAACACAAAAACAATTGGCTAAGACTGAGTCACAAGTGCAGTCAAGTGCTTTATGTAAAGTGCCAGAGGGAAAGGAGGGAAATCTTGTTTATGGTTCAGCTAGGCTTGGGTATGGAAATCAATGGCAAAACTTGTTTGTACAGAAGGAAAAGAGTTTTCCCTAGTATCAGCATCAACTCACAAGGAAAGCTGTGCTGATGAAGCCAGCAAGAAAAATGCAACAGCAACGAGGTTTTAGTCTCCTTACTGAAATCACTCATCCTGCAGTATGTGAAAAAGCACAAGCAAACTTTTCATGGAAGAGGCTTATAAGTGTCTAGTGGGGAATTAACAGATGTTGGGAGAATCACTTTACCAATGTGAAAGGTTGTTATAGTAGCAGAGGGAGTTTCTGCTGTTGAGCCATACCTACAAGCTATTTACAGGTGTTCTCTCAAGTGATCTGTGAATTCTACACAATTATTTACCAAAAGTGTGAGGAAACTTAATATTTGGTACAAATGATAGAATTATTACATTGAGCAATAAAATATAGCTAGTCACACATCAATTGTTAAAAGCATAAGATTACTGAAGATTCAGCCACATCCCCTATTTTTCATTCTCTATCTCTACTCCCATGTTTCTTGAACTTTTTTAATTCACATATCTATTTAATTCTCACTCCCACAATCTTGTAGGTTTTTTTACTTCCTTTTTCAAAAGTAATTACCTTTTTTCCTTTTTCTTTCATTTCTCCCATTTCAGACTCCAATTACTTTTTCTTCACCTTCTTTTAATAATTTTTAGGAGTCCCTGCCCCTCCTGTCTCACTATCAGCTTTCTTCTCAAGTCTCGTCTAATGTGCGTATTACAACCATGTTTATGGTATGCAGTATTAAAAAGATTTGTGGTGCACACCACATTTTGCCACAGCACCACCGAGTGAAAAGACCCTGCCAGATTCACCCCACTTTTTCACTTCATCAGTACTTTTCCCTGCAGCATTGATTTTACTGACATATGCAGCAAAAAGTAACATGATTTTGCTAAGTCCTGTTGCTTCAGGAAACAACAAAGTGCTGAAGCTCCCCAGCAAAACCAATTTAGTAATTCAAAACAGCACTTATGCCTCAAAAGTTCTCCTAGGTTCAACTTTTCAACCCCTATTCCTCCTCCATTCAATGTTCATCCTTTTTCTGCATCTGTATATCCACATGTGCCTAAATATGGGGATAAAAAATTCTTAGGTACCTATGCTACCACTGTTGCTTATCCAAAGGTGCTGCTGCCTTGGCTCAGCTCAACATCCAGGTGCTCATCTCACACCCCAAGCCAGACTGGGATTTATTACTCAGGCGTCACGGACCCACATCTCTGACAGGCAGCACACAATGCTGAGGAAAAGCAGAGATGCCGCAGTACGAAACCAGGCACCAGAGGCGTTTCCAACAGGGGAGCGCTGCTGTTCAGCTGGAGGAGGACAGACAGGGATGACACACCACAATAACAGGCCAAAAATGTGAACTTAAGAGGTGATAACATAATAAAACAATTTTGAAAAGTAACTGGCTGGTGCAAATAAACTTCACTGAGATATAATTCATTGTTCTGTGTCTACTTTTAAAAGTGAAAAAGTGCCTTTCAATTTCTTTGTGGGTTAACAGTACCGAACACCCTTAGTACTTGCCATTCCACATAATGCCCAGCCAGTCACTTCAGTGAAATTCTACATAACTGATTTCAACACACAGCTAATAGATATAAATATACTTTCTGATTATTTTTCTGTCAGGTATGTTAATTCCTCTGAAATGAAAGCAACAGCAAATAAAATATTTTAAACTTATTATATAATTATGGTTTTGAAACTTCATTAAAACTGCTGTAAAACATGCCTCATTTTCCAGCACAAAAACATACATAAATTGTAAATTATGGCAATAACTTTCTGTTCATGAAATCTACGTATTTTAAATTACACACAATTAGAGAACTATTTATTGAATTCAAGAATATAACAGTTTGGGAGGTTTATTCATGAATTAGATGGGAAAAAATAAGTTGTTCACAGTCTTCTGAATATTGCTTCAAGATCACTTGAATTCATGCTTTTTCCATATATTCAATACAGCAGCTTAAACATCTGAACTTGAAAAGAATTCAGATGAAGAATTTAGTATACACTAGCACGTGCTGTGTGTTCTGCAGATGAGTAGTCATTGGTTACTCCTAAACTTGAGCTAAAAGACCCTGATGTAGATGATTCGTAGGTGAAATTGCAACATACATCATAGAAAATTACAATATTATTAATTCTAACGATGATGCAAATATTATTAATACTTATGCAATGATTTAGATTTTCTCCACTGGTTTCCAAAACAATCATTTGGAATCCAAATATTATCTAATTCCTTTTATGTTCACTAAGCTGGAGCACTAAAATTCCTCTCACAATTTCTTCCACTTCTCAAATAAAAAAAGAATATTTGGCTAGGATACTTTCCAGAATGGCCTGATTCTCTCAGAAGCAGGCACAGTCACACTCTGAACAAGTCCTGGTCTCCTTTTGAGAACAAAAGCTAGTGCACTGAACTCAGAAACATCCAATAATGCTAAAAATATCTTTGCATTCTGCATCAAAAGTGAAAGCTGGTTTTACAAAACAGCTTATCAACTCTCTTCACACTTTATGCTGCAAATTCTTTCCCACACCTGCATGTCTCACACCTGCAAATACAAAAATACTGTTCTTCATTGTCTGGCATCTGTTCTACTGTAGGGCAGTGTTTCACACAGATCATCACTTTACATATAATGTAGTCTGTTTGCAAGAAGACATACACATGTAAGTAACTACTGATTTACTGGAAAATCATCATCTGCTCACTCAGGCATTGATGGAAAGTGGCTATCTGTTTCTGAAGTTTTATCATCATTTTATGTCAGTCACTAGCCCTCTAAATCATTTATATGCAATGAAAATTTGATAAATTCTTGGACTACACATGTAAGCTGCTGGATATCCATTTAGAATTGTACCCTCTCACAGACATCAAAAATAGGGTACCTAAAATACGAAACAATCTCCGTACCTGTAAAGGAAGACAAACAACTACCAAACTGAATCACTGCCACCCTGAGATAGCTCAGTGAGATAACTACTGTAACTATTTGTGTTTTATGCAAAAGCCATTATTTCAAATATAATTCCACTATTGGAACAAATTGTTCTTGTTTAAGGAGTCTGAAAGAAGGCAACTTTCTCCTGCATCATTAATGAAGGAACATCTAAACCTGTAAGATTTTGTAGGGGAAATAGTAACAAAAACAGAACACAAGAACATTAATTAGAAAATTCTAATATACAATTTCATAGACAAATAATGTTTTACAAGATATCTACAATACACAACAAACATAACAGCATATAAGTAATTCTGTTCTTAATAGAGTTTCATATCAAGAAACTCCAACGTAGAAGCAGCAAAGAGATTCCTTCAGAATGCTGAGGTCAACATTTCAAGTAAGTTCTGAATTTTAAGGAATATGTAGCATTGCTACACCAGAGTATATTCTGAAAATCTACATCAGCACGTGTCAAAGCACATGCTAATTCTGCAACGCCCGATCTCGCGCCCCTCCCAAGCCTTACACTGCCCGGAGCATCATGACAATTATTTCCATCCTTTTATGTGACACTCATATCTGCAGTACTTAAGCATTTCACGGAGGCAGTGCTCCTAGAAGTCAATGGGTCTGATCATTTCTACTTCTTAAAAATGACTAATATCTTCAAATTTAGCTGGTTATAAGAAACTGGTTTAACTTGTCCCTAGAAATTTGAGAGTGTTACCCACACACCTGCTGCCAGGGGGTAATTTCTTGAGAGCACTTTGTAGTATGCAGAACCACTTTCTGGACTCATCCCTTTGACTGCTATTATGTGGAAGGGTGAAAATGCCAACTTTCCCTTTCTTTGGACATCTCAACCATTTGACTTAGATTTTCTGCATATGTCAAGAAGCATATGTTCTGAAAAAATGTAAAAAATACTCAGTTGGAAACAGAAGTATGAAATATTAGGTTTTATTTTACCATATTTTACTTGTAAGACCACTGGGGGTTACTACTCTTTTTTTCAGGTCACACTGTATTCTCATGTAGTTGGTCAGGGTGATTCCTAAGCAAAACCACCATTGGAGAACAAAGAAATAGCCTGTAATCCTGTTATTGACACTTGTCTCATAACACTTATGAATAAAACAAAGCAAATAAAACAAAGTGAAAATTAAATTTGCTCTGATAATCCTATTTCCCAAACTTTAAAGTGCACTGGAGCCGCTGAAAACCCCAGGCAATCCATCACACGATGCAGCACTGTGTCACCACAAGTCATTCGCAAGGTTGGAGGCCCACAGCCCTGACTTCTAAGCCTTAGAAACTGGGGAGAAACTGAAAGTCATTACAGGAATCATTTATCATTATAACCCTTCAGCACATACAGTTTCTTTCTCTGAAAAAGACAGTGTAAACTAGAATATATTGTTATTAAGAATAAAATGAAATGAAAATAAGAAAATCTTTCTTGTTAGATTTAGCTACTTCTCTCCTGACAAAAAAAACCGTGACATTTTCTTCGGATTCTTTTTTTAATATGTAAAGATCAGTGTCAATTCACCTAAAAGGCTGTAAATAAGATTGCTATAAGGAAAGCTGCTGTATTTTTAACTGAGATCTATTCCATCACATTAGTGAAAACATTATCTATTAAAGAAAAGCAGAGAGAAAGACAAATCACATCCTTTCCTCTGCTGGAACTTCAAATACAAATACTTTGCATTTTGCTTTTGTTGTCTCAGGCTGAAAGAACTGAGTTTTGGCTCAGGAGCTTTGCTAAGAATTACTCTTTGTCTGATTATCATTTAACTCAGTTGATGTTTTGGGTTTGATCTGGATATATTTCAAAGTGCATTTAGTAAAGAAGAATATTAAACCACTTGGTTCTTGCTTGAGGCTGGAAAATCTAATGATTTTTTCAAGCATTCTTGTTATATAAAATCATCACCAACAGCTGTATTTTTAAGAAGCAATAAAATGGTGATAAATGTACTGTCAGTAACATTTTATGAGATGCATGGAATTTCTTTGAAAACAATTTTAAATCTATTCAACAGGGGAAAAAATTTTGATGGCTCTTCCCTGAATCTTCAGTTTTAAATGGTTAAAGCAAATCCTGTTGGTTCATTTCATATAATTTAAAAACATAATATTTAAAAACCACTATAATTTTCCCATGTTTGATTTCCAAATGTTCTTCAAGATCAAGAAACGTGATACAGCAAAGAGTGAACGGCAATGATTCAGTTTCTGTCTCATAGAGAAAAGTGTGAAATTGCTTTGGGGATTTCTGTCAGTTCTGGGGTATGAATACATCCATTTGTGTACAATTCAAGATATGAAATCTTCAACCAGTTACTTTCTCCCTTTCAGAATCCTGACCAGATTAAAAGTGGTTGAGCAAAATTAATTTTTCACCTACATTCAGCAAATCTGCTTTTGCTCCTTTTCCTCAACAATGGATCCTTGTTACTAGAAAGATATTAATATAGTAAAACTGCCATCAGAAAGTATTTTGCAATATGTACTACAAGTCACCATCAGTCCTTTCAGAAAAGGTAACCATTAACTCTCAACAATGAAGTATTAAACGCAGAAAGGTTTCCTGCATGACCTGCATGTTCAATTAAGAGTTGAAGCTCTGCTCCCTTGATGCACAGAAGTTACGGGTTAGGGTAGTGCTTCCCTATAAAGGAGAAGGAACAGGAAGGAAGTGTTTTGGATGGTCCTAGAAATTAAGGACCACCAGGCAATGCTCCATTTGCCATCCTGTTAGGAAGTGGCAGGTACTCACCAGTGCCTCATTACTTGTCTGCAGCACAAACTCATTCTACACATAGTTTGTGTTTCTTCAGCCTGCCTTTGCTACCATCAGTGCAGCAGACTGTATACTTAAAAAGTGAAATACAAGCTACCCTACTCCCAGTTCTCCTCATCCACTGGAATCTTCTTCTCAAGGAGAGATGAAAATAAGCAACCATCACTTGAGGGAAGCTTGATGCCTCACTAGATGTGACTGGAGAAGCGGGCCATACTGAGGTAGGGCAGCATTTTTCTGGGATAAACATCCTTGCTCTGGTTTCTGGAGACAAGCACAACACAGCACAGCACAAGTGCAGGAATGAGGTCTAGAAGCAGGCATGGGCTGCCAACAAACGGCTGCCAACAAAACCACCAAAGACCCCAAATGCCCTCCAACTCATCTCTAGAAGGGTCTAGAAGAATGAACTGCATATGACAACTAATTTGCATAGAAAGTAAGAAACTTAGCTCCAGAACAGGCAAAGATTATCAATAAAAACACACCCTCACAAAACCCAGGCACACATGTGATCCAGGAGCCTGGGCACCCCATAAGCAGTCCTGAAAATTTCCCAGAGGTGATAGTCCAGAAATTCCCTGGTTGTTCCAGTGCTGCCCTATACTTCTAATGAAGGAGCTTTTCCTAGTGTTCATTCTGAATTTCAGTGTGAGCTGCAGCAGTGGACAGTGAACATCTTCACAAGTATCACCCATAACTCACACATTCCTGAGGAATATCTTTGGAAAAAATAGGGGTTTTTTTCTAAACAGTCTCCATAGCCAAACTTATTTCTGGAAACGGTCTCTCACTCCTTATAACTCTCAAGTTATACCTGGGTATCATTCAGGCAAGTATCAAATCAATAGCATACCACAGAACAATCTTTCAATTTAACTAAATTCTAGAGAGTTCCATTCCTAGAACTATTTCCCAGAACTGTTTTAATTCATCAACAGGGGCTGTCTCTCCATACTAACACTCTTTTTCTTGATGCCTCACCCAGAATTCAATCACTTGAATTGCCCTGCATGACTTTGTGGCAGCAATTGATCCAGGTGTTACAGGGGCTCTTATCTTTCCTCACCCCAAAACATTAAAATATGTAATTGTTACTTGTTCATGAAAAGCCTCTTTTACCACAACATTCAAGACCCTACAGGAATCTGCTGCACTCTTCTTCTGAACACCTGTGTGAGATTGTATGGTAATGTTTCACATAACCTCCAACCAAAAAGGCACTTAATGACACCTCTCCAAGACAGCTCTTTTCCCACTGATGCAACCAAAGCCTACCTCAAATGTTCCAGCAGTGCCTCTGTACAACTGGCATTACCTTAAAGAAAAGGCAGCTCTTGCCTCATCGCACTTATGTTCAGTGACAGGATTAGAAAGAAGGGCAGACCCTGGATTCAGTGCTTCCCACTTTCTTCTGTTCTGTTAAATGTCACATCAACAGTGCTAAAAATATGCTGCTACGTGCAGGCTCCAAGTTTATCCCCTCCTCCTCCTCCTGGGTGATTGCTTGCTGAAGTAATCCATGCATCCACACAGTTAGGCAGGAATGCAGCTCTAGGTATGCAAGAGGAAATGCCGATCTTCTGGCTGGAGCTCTGCCTTGGTCACTTTCCTACACCTGTACAGCAATATGCAATTGCTTATCCGTTTCTTGCTGTAGCAACTACAAAGCCTCAGTCCTGATCTACAAATCTCTGGGTTATTTGAAAGTGGCTTTTGTGAAGCAACCCTTTTTGCCAAAGCTGCTATAATGTGGGACAAAGTAGCACAAAATGCCTTAAGTGTGTCAACTCACCCACCTGAACTCAACTACATAACAAAATCTCCCAGAGGAGGGAGGTCATAGGCACCCTCCACAGCAAGAATTAAACCGTTTCTCTTAGATAAACATTTAAAGGAATCATTTAAATATATACACATATAAAACCTTCTCTGACTCTATACTTCTGTGTTTATTTAATTTCATATGCCATGAGATGATCATGATACTCAAACTTCAGCACCAAATCATCATTTTGAGGAACGGATTCAGGCAGGCAATGTATTTTTAGGAGATTCTTTTGTGGGTAGGTGTGTTCTCACAGGAGATAGAAGAAGAAAAGTCAAGGTGCAAAGTAAACCAGTGAAGAAAGCAGACTTAAACAAAAACTCACTTCACCTCTTACCTTTACTGTCTCACCTGAATGTAAATTGGCAGTCTAGTAATCACCAGTCTGTCCTTTGTTAGGGAAGAGAACTGGCAGAGCAGGAGGGGTTTGTGTTGGGCCTCCGTGCATGTGCCATCAGGTTGCTCAGAGCATGTAACCTGCTGAAGCACCTGTACGTTCTGCACTCTGGGCTGTATCACTGTGCTTCTCCCCCTCGGAATCCCTGCCATCCTCACATGCTGTGATCATCACCACCTCTTCTCTCCCAGGAGAAAGATGTGACCTCAGCAGTGCTGTTCTGTGCTCCTACACCACCGTCCTGGCCTAGATGTGCACGAGGGTGGAGACCCTGAGCTTTGCATGGACACCGGATACCTGAGACACAAGGAACCTACGGACCTGCCCCTCTCACAGATTCCAATTCAAGTTGCTTCCCTGGAGCAGCAACCGTATCCCTCCCACCTCGACCTTTCCAGGCTTGCTCCCTCCACCAGCAGGAGTGGCTCAGGGGCTGGTGTGTCACACAGGAGTAAGCTCGGTTCATCTCCAAGGCCACGAGCAGACACAGCTATTCTGGTGTTACTCAACCACGGAGATTTCTGCTGTTGCCAAAGACGATCCCGTTGTCCAGGCGTTTGACTCTCTGCATCTGCACAAAGAAGCACTTGCTCTTCCCTCAGCACCTCTTCCTTCCCTGTGGTGATTCACTGAGGCTTTACCACACCTCTCTGGCTGCAGCCACCACCAGGCAGCCAGCAGGACCTGCGTGGTGCATGCCCAGAGAGAGCATGTCAGAGCACTGGCCATGGGGTCCTGCTCCTGACAAAGAAGCCACACCCTAAGCTCAGAGGGAGTGCTGCCATCTCTACCTCTCTGACACCAGCCCTCACAGCACAAGAGCAAGGGTGACCGGGCAGAAGAGGTCTCCATGGAGACATGGCTGTACCCAGCGCTTCCTGCCCTGCCCACTCCCACCAGCCTCCACCCAGCCCTCTTATCTTCTGCTCTTCAAACAACCCTTCCCATCTCATGCTCGCTTCTCACCTGGTTTACATGTCATTAAATCAACAACAAAACCCACAAGCAGGACCTGCCATCACCTCTTTAGTCACCATCCTCCATTCTGTCTGGGCTCCCTCAGGTGGCAAACTTCAGGAAACAGGCTGCCTTCTTCAAGGAATCTCTACTTCCCACACTTCCTATGGAGAAGACCTGATATTGACAGGCCTCTTGATGTTGCTACCAGAGTACAAAGATTAATCATTGTTTCACTTGGATGGGCTTGATCCAAATTGCCTTGCTCTGTATAAGCTGTATCCACATACTGTTTGTGAAAAGCAAATGCTAATTCTCTGAATGAAGTCCTGCAACCCTCTCATTCAAAATCTAACCTTAATGCCACTTCAAGAAGTGCATGGCACTCTTTCTGATTCATATATCCATTTGGCCAATTTATTTTTTCTATAGAACTGTTCTTTATTGCTACTCCATGTAAGAAGAAAGTAAAAAAAACCCTTATAATGCAAACTAAAGTACAAAGATTAAATGTTCCCTGTTAAACATACCAATGTAAACATTTTAAATGCAACAGTTTATGTGTTGTTTTTCATAGGGAGAGAATAGACCAACTAGGAAAGAGACAAGCATGAAATGTAATTAAAATAAATTCAAATAAGGCAATATGCATTAAAGCATGAGGACTTCTGAAAACAGACTATTTTGAGGTGAGTTGTCATTTCAGTAGGGAAACTCTAGAATTACTGTGTCCTTCTGAGCTATCAAAGTTATGAAAAGGAAAATTATGTCCATCTACTTAGTCCAATCTATTTTATAGTGAGTCATTCTATTTTCCCTTCACAAAATGGGCCCTCCATTATCTTCCATTCCCACAGTCAGCGCACACAAAGACTCTCTTCAGGATTCTGGCTGCTGAGGAATCTTCCTCCAGGAAGCAAGGACAAGAATTCTTTAACAATAAGTTTCACAAATATTACATGAAATAGCCTGAAGTGGTAGAGAATTTTATATTATTTATCTCATCCACAGTAAGCGGAGAATGTAAAGGTACAATATCACTTCAAAAAACTTGTTTGTGAGGTTGTCTTCTATGTTAGACTCTGAGCATGAACTGGTCTCTATTTGATTGACATGCTACAATCAGAATATTTTCAGAATTACATAGACTTTGTTCTTTTGAAAATAGCTAGAAAATATTTGTAACAAGGCATACAAATCCAAGATTGGTCTCACACACAAATACACATAGGTCACAGAACTACAACTTTACAGAAATAACTGAGATGCAGTGGGATAGCTCACATGGCAACAGTGCTGCGAGGGACACAGGCTCTTCAGAAAGGCAGGGAAAAGACAACAGAATCTCTGTGTGAGGCAGCAGCTAAAATGTGGAGAACTTTTTCACAGGTTGAACAACAGGGCTGGGTGAGTGCTTGTGGGTCAGGACAGAGGAGAGGTCAGTGAAGGTGCCATCACAGTGGGACTGGGCTATAGACAGCACAGAAGGGGTGAGGAAGTGGGCAGTACTCCTCACAACAATTTCTTTAAACAACTCATGGAAGTATCTGGACTCCACACCCTGCTGATTTGGGGTTTTTCACATGAGCCTTAAGCTTTTGTGACATCTGCAGAGAACAAAATGGCAAGGCACAAGCAATGCAGACAGTTTCTACAGGGTGTCAAGGACTGCTTCTTGATTCAGGCACAGGATGGGCCAACCAGTGTCATACACAGCTGGATCTGGATTCATAAACAAGGAAGAAGTCGCTGTGGATGTTATACTCAGTGGCAAGCTCGGCTGTAGTGACTGGGAAATAGTGAGGCCTAAGACCTTGTGGGGAGCTGAGGAAGACAAGTACCAAAACCCACACCCTGGGCTTTAGGAAAACTGACTTCAGCCTATCCAGGAGCTGGTAAGTGGGATACTGTAGAAGGCAGCTTGGAAACACAGGGAGCTTCAGAAAGCCATCATGTCCTTGAAAACAATTTCTTACACATGCAAGACTGTTCATGATTCAGGAATACAAGCAGACTTATCAGGACACCAGTGTGGCTAAACAGAGAGTTTGTAAATGAGATTAAGTGCAAAAAGGCAGCACAGGGGGTGGAAGCAGAATATGAAATAGTTTATGTATTTGCTCTACTGAAGTTAAATATGTGAACAGACATCAACAATAGTACATATAGTATCTGTACCACAGATTGACACTGCTCCCATGCAGTCAGTTGACCTGACCTGCATGTAACAAAGAGAAAAGGGCAGAATCAATAAAAATCCAGGAGATACAAAACCAGGGAAAAAAATGTGAGAGCACAGGGAAATCAATTTAGCAAACAGAAAGAAAGGCATTAAGACTAAACAGGCAGAGACAGTTTGAGGTGGGACATACAGGAGGCTGGGGCTCAGCTGGAAGGGGACAGGGAAAGGGCCGGGAGGACTGGCACAGAGCTGAGGCATTCCTCCACTGAACAGAGTGCTGTGAGACACAGTGAGCCAAGGCATCTCTATCCCCCTCACTGAGCATCCACAGGAATGTGACCTGCCACTGCTGAGGGACACTCTCAGCTCAACGTGTTGGGAGGATTTAGTTTTGAAACTACTGAACAGTGTGTGACCTGACATGGGTGTTAGCACGGCTCCCATCAGTGCGGCCCCTGTTTGCTCCAGTTTGCTATTCTTAAAATTAGTAAATGATGCACACAGAGAAGGTCATCAGCAGATCATTAGTGTTCCAAATGAAGCACTCTGCATTTTGGAAAAGGCTTACTTAAGGTTGGCTTCTCAATTCTTTGTACATGAGGATATGGTCTGCAATTAGATAACCACATTGGCTGATTACATTGCTATATGTTTTCTCTATGCATGAGCTAGAACAAAATGTCAAAGGTTTCCTTTGAAACCTTCCCTGAAGATTAAGTGGATTTTGTAGTTGTTTTTAATTTTGATGAGTTTTCCTCATATTTCATATATCAACAACAAATTGAAAATGAGGTCACTGTCTAAAGAATTAATAAATTAATGAGAAAATGAACAATTAAAACAATAAATAATATTCCCATTAGAACTTAATGCTGAAGCTTTAGCAATGCTCTTTCAGATATTACTCTTTAGATAAATACTGCTTTTTTCAAGAAAAACTACTGTAAGACCAGGTCATTACTTTCAGTTTCAGTGCTTTCCCTATTTCCTATCCAATGCACTTTGCCTTGGTGAAGTTGTCTTTAAAACTGTTAACTAACACACAAGCTTGCCAAAACTCACTTAACTGAGGCTAGTAGAGGCCAACATTGTGATTAAACAGGAGTAAAAGCTGGCCCACTACAAAACCAAACCAATGCAACACCACCATTTAAGTGCTAAAAAATTCAGTGCTAATTTGTTTCTTAGCAAGAGTGATGACCACTTTTCTTCACAGCTTTGCAAAGCCAAGAATAAACGGCCCTTTTTTTGATATCAAGAAAATAACCTCATTAATGCAAGGCAAATTAAAAATTGCATTGCAAGCCTCAGCTAATTAGGAATAAGCTGTGTTTTGACTGTTTTCACTTTGTCTTAATAGCTTGTTTTAGTCACACCTCTTTTCAGTAAGTTTCAGACTCACTCCAGACACAAACAATTTCTTCTGCCATTTACTGATCTAAAGTTATGGAACATAATGTGCAAAGATATGAAATGGTCCCTTAAGAAAAATACAAGAAAACCACAGATATTAGCTATCAGTTTGGGTTATGATAACAAATCGAAATTTAACTAGATTTCAGTTGTTGCATTTCACATGCACACAAAATGCATTCACAAATTTCCATAATTTCCACAGAAGTGTACTGTCATAATTAATTTAAAATACATGAATGAAGTTTTAATCTTCAAGGTCAGTGGTTAAAGGAAGCCAGGAAATACTGTTATAAAGTACAACAGATTTCCTCTTCCTGCTTATAATTACATTTTTAAAAATTTAAAATATTAACATTTATCAATGCATCTTACCATTTTCTTTTCCTCTAAAACTTCTCTTCCTGAGGCTTTGCTTTCATGTTTTCCTAACTCCATTTCCCAGGGGAATAAAAATCAGCTAATATCCTGAGCAGAAGTGATTCAACCTGACTACATGTTAGATATCCCTGTACTTTTGGAGTCAGGAGAGAAAAGTATCAGGAGTGCTGTGGTGATTTCTGGTCAGCATGTGTTTCCATTTATAGCCATCGAAAATCCACAAATAGAAGCGTGGAGAGAGGGCAGACAGCTGCCTCTGATAACAATAAACATTGGTTTGGTATCACAGTAAATTGTTCAGGATGGATTTTGGTTACCAGCCCCATTTACTCTCTCCTTGTTCCCCTGTATCCCAAAAGCTCATACCAAAAAAGTCCGTGAAAATTAACAGCTATATCTCAGTAGCACTAATCTTCACAGAGATTATTAAGCAAGTAAAATAACGCATATAATTCACTAACACCACATGTTGCTATGTAGAGACAAAAGTGTACAGAAAAATACTTTAAAACACTGCTTTACCATAACTATTGGTCTTTTCCTGTTGAGTGTTTGGGACTGAGCTATCCTCATATTCCCTCATGCAGAGTGTACTCTCCCTTCCTAATACCAGAGCATGACATCCTGCACTTTTGAAATGCAGGAAGAATTGCTAAACTTCCAGCAGGCACTGTGAAGAAATGACCAGCGAACAACTAAAATGGAGCTGACAGCAACACGAGGGTGGTTGTGAAGTCTGTTAGTTGACTGCTGAAGAATAACCTGGCTCTGGTTCACTACGATAAAGTCAGGAGGCCAATATTAGAAACGGCAGTGCTGGAGGAACCTCTCAGCGGCTCTGCTGAGGATGCCAAGGTTTACAACACACCCTTCTGTTGCCACATCAACTGGGCTCATGTTGTCTAAGGTGTGATTCACACACAAGGCTGGCTCTGCATGTACCAGCAAGGGAAGGGGAAGCATGAAGACACAGTAACACATAAAATGTTTGCTACTGTTAAACAAGAATGTGCTCTCTGGTAATCTGTGGTTCATTAGACATGCTGTAAAGCTGGCTGTTAAGCATCTCACAAAATCCCTCGTAAACACACATCCTTTCCACCTCTTCTTGTCAACACATTGTTAAAAGAAGATTCTCATTAAATAAATAAGTAGATGGGATAAATGAATGAATAAATATTGAACCCTTTTTTTATCTATCATTTTTCAACAGCTCTAACTCGGCACACTCCTTTCTGCATGTTTCTTGATAGATGCTATACTCATGTGATATTTAGAGCTTTGGATAGGAAGAAAAGGTAGCCAGTCATCTCCCAACAGTCTATATACCTTATATATGAAAAGTTGATAAAAAACCCCCAAACCTTAGACTGTTCCTGTTCTGAAACATTCTTCAGAACAAAGGAAAAGTTACTTCAGTGACAATTGTTTTTCTTTAGTCTTTCTTCTACCTGTGTAAGACAGCCAGCAGAAGAGTAAATATGGCAAAGCAAATGCAAAGAACCAGTCAAATCTGCAAGGGCCACTATAATAGAGTGAATAAATATGAGCTTGATGTCATGAAGTAAAAATACACCCCACTGTGTCTCCTGGGAATGCTGGGATAAAAGGAGCAAGAGTAAGCAACATAATACCCAGAGGAAAGCTGCAGTTCTCCACTCTTCAGTGGGAAGGCAAACAGTAATAACTTCATATCTCCATAATCTTTTCTGTGAGGCTGAAACTTATCCCTGTGGCAAGGAACTTCATAATGTCTTTGCACCACTTAAAGACCTCAAAGGAGGTCTTCAGTGGGACCCAAACAGCAGCTTGCACTATGCTGCTGCTTACATTACTGACCATTCCCACGGCGCAGGTGAAAAACCTGAAGCTCCTCCACTCCCATTAATCTGTCCATTTGCAATGGTTTAAATGATAGACAAGGAGAGGAGCACCTTAGGTGGGCACATTCAGCTGCGTCTGCTCAGTGCCCTCCCAGCCCTGTCCCACTGCTAGATGGGAGATCCTGGATGTCAGCAGGCTTCCAAACAGTGGCTCCCAGGGGAGTCATTTCCTCCTTGGGCTGGGGAACAGGGATCCTTGTCAGTAAAAGAGCAGGCTCTCAGTGGTGCAATAAACCAGCAATGCAGGACTCGATACATATATAAGTAAGTAATGGCAGACTTTTATCTGGTGTTTATGCTGTACGTAACTTGGTACTCATCCTAACTACCCCAAAACTTAATCTTCAATCATGTTTATAGTCTTTACTTGCAGGGTCCAACATTATTTTCATGTGTCAGCTCACCCTCTGAAATCAAAGACAATCACTACAGAAAGACACAAGGAATTGACTATGGAGTGAACTGTACTCTATAATTTTAACATAAGATAGTGATGAGAGTATGTAGTTTCACAAGTGGGTTTTCCATTAATGTTCTTGTGAAAGCATCTAACAGCATCCACTTGAGAATCTCCACTTCTCATGAATGGAAATTTATATTCTGGATGCATCATGCTGCTGACCATGAAACTGCAAGGCAGTTGGAGCAAACTGCATTGGAGATGGGAACATGAAAAAAAGGCTATGAATGCAAGAGAGCATGACACTAAACTTCATGCCATCACACTAAAATCAGAGAGTCCAGGAAACAAACACTGGATGCAGGGCTCTTCTGTAGCCTAAATGTTATTATATAAGGACCCTGGAGATAGCATAGAAAAGCTGACATCACCTTATTAGCTACCACACCTTGCTCAGCATGACATTTCATCACTAAATCTGAGGAAATACCATGATCCTAAATATCTGAGAAGTTGGTTTTATATAATCATGAAAGTACATTTGTTATTGCTATGGAGAAATAATGGTTATTCTACTCCAAGGACTTCCTGAGACACTGTTAGTAACTGTATATTTCCTGTTTTACTTCACAAGGGAAAACATAGCAAACAGGTGCTAAGTAAAAAGCATGTTCTAGACATTGCCTAAATTACTGTGCTATTTCCAATTGCTTCTTTTTATTTCAGTCACTCGTCTCTTGACACCTGTTTCTCTTCTCAGAGCAGGACCTAACAAAAGGCCAAGAGAAGTTGTTGATGGAGGAGAAGGCTGTGGGCTTTCTTGTAAGGTGCAAATGCTGAATGTCCCAAGTAACAGTATAAATGAGGCATTTAAGCAGATGTGTCTTCTGTGCTCATTTGATCTGCTGTTCTTGGAGAAGGAAGCAAGTGAGTATCATGATGTTTGTGTGTCACTCTCAGCTGTGTTTTCACTCTTGTGGCTCCTGCAATTCTTTAGATTTGCACATTTTCATTTTCAGCCCAGCTCAGCAGTAACCCAGGGCTGCCAGCCAGTGGCTGCACCACACGTCACACATCTGCACTACTGCTCTCCTAAGCCTGTAGCTTTTATTTGCTCAGCATCAGACACATCATAAGAATTCAACAGAACTATTAACTCCGCCCCGATGTGGTCAATTATACCATACTCAGTTGAAAACCGTCTACTTAAGTCACATATATCAGTTAAAAACCCTAAGACTAGTACAGAAATTACTCTCACAGTGATTTTTAAAGTTCTAATGTGGAGAGAGTTCCTGTCCCACACGTAAATCAACAAGTTGAACGGAACGACAAGCACAAAACTCAGTAGGCTGCCCCACGACTTGTAACTGCCAGTCCAGCAGATGGCACAAGTTGAGCTTTCCAGGTTATTTCCGGTGCTCACCCTTTTCTCAGCCCCATCGTGTCCTGCTAGCAAGCATCCCCTATGTTACCCCAGGTCACATGCACCCAAGGTCACATGCACACGGCTGGAAACGACAGGACCCCAGCAGCATTTCTAGCTGGTATTCCATGGCAGGATCCCTGCAGAAATGAAGAGCATGACGGAGCTACCGAGACAGCATATGAAGCAGGCTTACCTTCCAGGCAGTCAGGAGCCAAGGGTGGGAAGCTGATCCTTATGAGAGGTGGGTCCACATTCCTGCCGCAGCACCCGACAGCTGCTGCTGTCACTCCCTGGTCCACCCCGCTGGCTCTGCAAACACTCACAGAGCAGGAGATAGCAGGCGTGGAAAAAGGAAAACAGCCCAGGCACCACAAGTCTCTGCTTTGCATGTGAGGAAGCAGAGTGCTACGTGTCATGTACAGGGAGCAGGAGGCTCTGTGACAAATATTCTCCAAAGGGGGAAGTTTGTGTATGTTTGAGGATGAAAACAAAGAAGATTATTTCAACATTACAATAAATTGTTTCCAAGAGCTCAAAGCCTCTTCTGACATGGCAGTCCATGGAAGCTGTACGTGCATTCTTCTCTTTGCAGTTCTTTTAAGTCAGTTGTTTTAAAGTGGACTGTCCTTGTGCTGGAAAGGTCCTACATCTACTGTCCTCCAGGAGTACAAATAGGAGTGGAACAACAGACCTCTTTTCTGTCAGATATCCATTGTTTCAGCTATATACATGATGTCCCTGAATATTACTGCTATATCCCAGCAAACCAAATTACCCTGGGCTGTACAATATACTTCAATAGATTAGTTACACAAAAAAAAAAAAAATCTTCCCTCTCATATTGATTGGTACTGTTTGCCATGCCTTCCTCCACAACGATGGATGTAACAATGATGGGATGGGGCTAATGAAATACATCAGTAAAGCATTATATACCTTCATAGCTTCTTTTAAATGATGTGGCAGCTGAGAATGAGGAGAAGCCCGTTCCCCACAGAAAACAAGGGACTGCTCCATAGCTCCAGGCAGTGGCTTTTTCTAGTCACCTCCTAGGTCAGCAGGAAATGAGAGCACAGGATATGAGCTGTCATTTACAGACCAACTCCCATTGAGCCTCTCCACCTTCTGTCTCTGCCTATTCTTATCAAACAGCCAAACCTCAAAAGAGACATTACTCAGTGCTGGTAAGGAAACCAGGTGCATCTGACCTTTACGTCTGTCCCTCTTTTGCAGAACAAAAGCAAAACATAATCAACTGCCACTGATTTTTTTTTCTTAATTGAAGCCTGAATAAGCATAGGAGTTGATTGATATATTTTGTAGAGCTGCATGTCCATAGAGTATTACTGCCATAAGTTTATACTCACAGCAAAATTCTCAACATTGCAGAATGAAATTTGCCTTGAAAATCAGTCAAAAAGGACAGATAAAGATCTCAGTGTTTAAAAGTTATCTGAATGGTGACAGCATTTGGTTAAAAGCTTATCATTTTGATAGCAAATATTTTGATTTCCAAGATCTAATGAATAATCTAAAATAAACACTTGTGCACGGGAAGGAAAAAGAAAGAAAATACTGAGTTCTCAACAGAACTCTTACTTTTGTTTCACTAGCTTTCAACTACAACTTGTTCTGCAACCTAGGGCTGGTTTATAACAGCTGAATGAGTTTGTTGTGGGTTTTTTTGCAGTCTAGTAAGACACAATAAAGCAGTAGTAAACTGTACATCACCAGCTAGAGTGCCAAAGCATTTGTGGATTCCAAGATTGATATTTTTGCAATAGCATTGATTAAACATTAAGTCACGGTGGAAGAACCCTGTTTATTTTGAAGGAAGAAAAGAGATGGGAAGCAAATATTTTAAATATTATTTCATTTATCAATATAATTTAAGCCTATGCTTATGCACATTATACAGTCTTTAATATTAAAGTAATAGCAGATTCTAAGATAATGTTCATTTTGCAAATGAAGTTAGCTTAATATTCCTACTGCTATCTTCAATGAAAATGCAGATGTACAAGATAATAAAACCAAAGTGGATGCCATTGACTTGATATCACAGCGCAAATCCAGCTTTTCAAAATAAAATATCCCTTTTGTTAGTAGGAGATACTGTTCTCTTTGTGACAGCCATCCCCTCCTGGGAACTTTCTAATTCTGTAAAAGCCAGCTACCAGCATTCATTGAAGTTATATATGAATGATCACCTGAGAAATCTTTCTCAAGATTGTGAATAAAAGATGAGGATTTACCAGGTCACTGGGTTGTGCTATATTACATTTACAGGAAAATAAACTGTATAAACATCATAAAAACCATCAATGCACACTTCATGTACATGAAAAGAAAGTCATGGCATTCAAGTCTAGCAGGACCAGACCCCACCTCTGAGTTAAGGCAGCACCATGGAACCCCAAATAAAGAACAGTCCCAAAAGGTTCTTCTTAAACAGCTTAAAATGTATTAGAAACCTGAATAGCAGTGAAGAGAATTAAAGGATTGAAAACCATTGTACAGGACAATTTGCTCTTAAATGCTTACCTCACACATACACACACATATATATACATGAAATGCAGGCATACTGCAGTAAGGCAAATTAAAAGTGTTCTGCTTATATGCAAGTCAGGAAAAAAAATTAGTTTCAGACAGTTCCTCAAGCATAAGAAATTGCTTCTCAGTTCACTCTCAGGTACATAGTTGCATAAGGTGCCTCCTGCATTTGGATCTAATAAAATACAACTTACAGGTCCTGTTCAAATCTGATATACATTCACATTACTGATATAACTGGAGAAACTATTCTTTATTACATTAGAATGAGATACAGAATTCAAACACAACATTTCTCAGTGGGTAAAAAAACCAGCACTATTAAAAGACAGAATTCTTTTTTTTAATTCTCATAGAAAATGACATTAAAAGGGACAAATCATAGGAACATGGGGGGAGATAGAAGGATGAGCTGTATAGACAGAACATGAACACAAAATTTTAAAAAATCCCACCAAACTATACAATTGCTTTCAGTGTGTTTCCAAATGGGTAAATTACCTTCTGAATAAAAATCACCTGCTTTTTTCTCCATTATGTTTAGGTGCTGCAGGGTACCTTTACAAGTGGCTACTGAAACATGTGGTGACATTCACATAACTTGACCCAGTGCATTTCATTTCAGGTTCACAAGTTCTTGCCGAAGGAAAGTTCAAGGCAAAGAAATACAAACAGGGCTCTCCTCCCACAGCTCAAATCCATCCTCCATGTAGTGGTTTTCACTATAAATAAGGCATAGCGGTTCAAGTACTACATTAAATGTAATCAAACAATGGGAAAGAAAATCACCCATGAACTCCTTCCAGAAAAGTATTTTATTAGGGAGGATAAAAAGCACTGCTCAGACAGTCTGAATAGGCATGGCCTTCTGCGCTGTCAGGCTCCTCGGGCTCAAAGTCATCAGGGTCTGGGGGCAACTGGTCCGCATCTTCATCAGAAGTGGAAGGGCGTGTGAGGATTATCCGAGGTATCTTCAGCAAGATGTGAAAGATTTCAGAGAAAAGAATCAGATCAAGAGCAGGGAAGTGTTTAAAGGGAATATTTTAAAGGGACAGGGGAAACAGGTGATGAGAAAAAATACATGAGAGGTGCAACACTATAGAGAATCATAGAATTGTTTAGGTTGGAAATGACCTTTAAGATCATGAAGTCCAACTACTAACTCAGCACTGCCAAGTCCAACACTAAACCATGTCCCGAAGTGCCACAACTACATGTCTTGTAAATACCTCCAGGGATGATGACTCAGCCACTTCCCTGAGCAGTGTGTTCCAATGCTTGAACCCCTTTCTAAAAAGACTTTTTTTCTAATATCCAATATAAACCTACCCTGGCACAACTTCAGATCATTTCGTCTTGCCCTGTCACTTTTTAAATGGCAGAAGAGACTGACTCCCACCTTTTTACAATCTCCTTTCAGGCAGCTGTAGGTAGCAATGAGGTCTCCTCTGAACCTCCTTTTCTCCAGGCTAAACACCCCCAGCTCCCTCAGCTGCTCCTCACAGGACTTGTGCTCCAGACCCTTCAACAGCTCCATTGCCCTTCCCTGCACACGCTCCAGCCCCTCAATGTCTTTCTTGTCATGCTGAGCCCAGAACTGGCCACAGCACTCGAGGTGGGGCCTCACCAGTGCTGAGTACAGAGGGACAATCACTGTCCTGGTCCTGCTGGCAACACTACTGCAGATACAGGCCCAGATGCCATTTGCCTTCTTGGCCACCTGGGCACACACTGGCTCATGATCAGCCAGCTGACGTCCAGCACCCCCAGGTCCTTTTCCACCGGGCAGCTTTCCAGCCTCTCTACTCTCAGCCTGTAGTGCTGCATGGGTTTGTTGTGACTCAAGGGCAGAACCTGACACTTGGCCTTGTTGAACCTCACACAATCAGCCTTGGACCATCAATCCAGCCTGTCCAAAGGCCTCTGCAGAGCCTTCCTACCCTCCAGCAGATCAACACTCCCACCAGCCTGGTGTCACCAGCAAACCTGTTGAGGGTGCACTCAGTCCCCTCGTCCAGATAATTGATAAAGATATTAAAGAGGACTGGCCCCAATACTGAGTCCTGGGGAACACCACTAGTGACCAGCCACCAGCTGAATGTAGCACCATTCACCACCACTCTCTGGGCCTGGCCATCCAGACAGTTTTTGACCCAGCAATAGTGTCCCTGTCCAAACCATAAGCAGCCAGTTTCTCCAGGAGAATGCTCTGGGAAATTAAGTCGAAGGCCTACCTAAAGTTTAGGTAGACAACATCTAAGTGGTCATTTTGTCACAGAAGATTAGGTGAGACAAGCTGTAGCTCCCTGGATCCTCCTTCCAGCCCCTCTTCTAGATGGGAATCACATTTGCCAACTTCCAGTCAACTGGGACCTTCCCAGTTAGCCAGAACTGCCAATATATGATGACAAGGGGCTCGGTGAGCACTTCCACCAGCTCTCGCAGTACCTTTAGGTGGATTCCATCTGGTCCCATGGACCTGTGGGTGTCGAAGTTGTGCAGCAGGTGCTGAACATTTCCCCTTGGATTATGGGGGTTTCATTCTACTCCCTATCCTTGTGTTACAGCTTAGGGAACTGGTACCCAGAGAACAACTCATCTTGCTATTAAAGACTGAGGCAAAGAAATCATTAAGTACCTTGTCCTTTGACTCTATGTTTCCTACCACATCCAATAAAGGATGATTCTCCTTAGCCTTCCTTTCATTTTTTTGTTTATGCCAAAAAGCCATTGATAATTAAAGTAAAATTAGGATAAATTGCCCTTTCCTCTCATTTGCTAATCTTTTAAAATACCTTCTATAGTAAAAAAAAAAAA
>VZTH01015347.1:0-11289 GCA_013397815.1 Aleadryas rufinucha | reverse complement strand
TTGTTGTGACTCAAGGGCAGAACCTGACACTTGGCCTTGTTGAACCTCACACAATCAGCCTTGGACCATCAATCCAGCCTGTCCAAAGGCCTCTGCAGAGCCTTCCTACCCTCCAGCAGATCAACACTCCCACCAGCCTGGTGTCACCAGCAAACCTGTTGAGGGTGCACTCAGTCCCCTCGTCCAGATAATTGATAAAGATATTAAAGAGGACTGGCCCCAATACTGAGTCCTGGGGAACACCACTAGTGACCAGCCACCAGCTGAATGTAGCACCATTCACCACCACTCTCTGGGCCTGGCCATCCAGACAGTTTTTGACCCAGCAATAGTGTCCCTGTCCAAACCATAAGCAGCCAGTTTCTCCAGGAGAATGCTCTGGGAAATTAAGTCGAAGGCCTACCTAAAGTTTAGGTAGACAACATCTAAGTGGTCATTTTGTCACAGAAGATTAGGTGAGACAAGCTGTAGCTCCCTGGATCCTCCTTCCAGCCCCTCTTCTAGATGGGAATCACATTTGCCAACTTCCAGTCAACTGGGACCTTCCCAGTTAGCCAGAACTGCCAATATATGATGACAAGGGGCTCGGTGAGCACTTCCACCAGCTCTCGCAGTACCTTTAGGTGGATTCCATCTGGTCCCATGGACCTGTGGGTGTCGAAGTTGTGCAGCAGGTGCTGAACATTTCCCCTTGGATTATGGGGGTTTCATTCTACTCCCTATCCTTGTGTTACAGCTTAGGGAACTGGTACCCAGAGAACAACTCATCTTGCTATTAAAGACTGAGGCAAAGAAATCATTAAGTACCTTGTCCTTTGACTCTATGTTTCCTACCACATCCAATAAAGGATGATTCTCCTTAGCCTTCCTTTCATTTTTTTGTTTATGCCAAAAAGCCATTGATAATTAAAGTAAAATTAGGATAAATTGCCCTTTCCTCTCATTTGCTAATCTTTTAAAATACCTTCTATAGTAAAAAAAAAAAATTTTTTTTTTTTAAATAAAGACAAGTAAATATGAAAAATTAATTTAACTTCATTATTCATTAATTCATCCCCCTGAAAGCAATAAAGGATTAATTAAGGAACATTAAGCATATCAATTGTTGACCCTTGAAAAATTGCATATTTTGGCTTCTTTACTGACAAAATATATTTAAAGGAAACATTAAGAGAAAAATCAATGTTTAAATTTGTCAGTAAAATATGCATACATGGATTTTTTTTTTTTTACAAGAACTTTGTGTTCTTTGAGAATTATATTGCAATGTTTTAAATTAATTTAAATGCTGTAACTGAGAAAAAAAGTCAGGCTCTTTATGTATAGTCAAATAATGTATCCGTAATTGTTTTATCAATGAATGGATTATTACAAATTTCACTCTAATGCACAAAATCACCCTCCTTTTTACTGTTTTTCAAAAAAAGTTTAATATGTGATGAAAACATATAAATAAGGGTGAGTCAATATATCTAACGAATAGGTAATATGTTAATGTGTAATAAATAAAGTGGCCATCTTATGAGCAATATGAAAATTTTCAGGAAAGTTAGTACTTCTTATTTATCAGTTACTTCAAATTCATAAGAACATTTAATGTTGACGCCATACAATTCAATTGCTTATGTATTATTTCTTTGCTGTACATTATTTGATGTAGGAAATGACACAAGCATATAGATGCTTAGTGGCTGTTGAACTTTCAGCCAGGAGGCTTCTGCACTGAAGTAAAATGAATTATTCCCCAGGCTCTCCTGACATTAGCTCCGATACCCCCCTGGCTCACAGCACTACACATAGACACCAAAGTGCAGGTGTCAGTCCAGAGCTGAATCTCTGATAGAAGATAACTAATTTTAAAACCAGGTATAAATTTAGTTTATATCCTCATGTACTGAGCACACAATTATATATCCTTTTTTTTTTTTTTTGTCTTCTTTTCTTCTGCTTAAACTAAGAAGGAAGTTTCTGGAAGCTTTAAATAACCTATATAGATCCTAAGCACTGGCCAAGCTAATAGGTCCTGGGGAGATTTGCTTTTTTCATGCACACGGGACATCATTTATAAGCTTTCCTTTCACTGGATGGTTCTGCTCTTTGCTGAAAGATGCTTCTTGCTTATCAACAGCCAGCAGCCAGCTGCTTTGCAGTACAGCAAATGCACATCTATACATACAGGTGGCTTACTGGGTCACATAATGAAATTCTGACACCTCAAGAACTACTGCAGAGGTCTATGCCCTAAGTTACCTACAGTCAGGACCAGGCTTCGCATTTCATTAAGCTGTCAGTTCAAAGCTCAGGGAAGACCTTTCCTTGTGTCCTGTGCTGTTCAAAAATAGACATGTGCACACCTCCCCATGACTGACATGTATTTCATTAGCAATGCAGAGTCACCAGTACCTATTTGTCCTTTTGAAGAAAAGACCTTAGCCATTTTGAATGTCATTTTTTGAAGTACTCTTTATCAGCATGGTTCCTACTCCCCAGTTTCCAAGGAACCAAAACTAATTCTCTAAAAAAGATTTTCTTCAAACATTTCATGACTGCTTTCATACTGTCTTTCAAATATTATGATGGGACTAGGTCTAAAAATTATAGAGTAAATTTAATTGATGAAAAGTGCTCCTTCAACATTCCTGCAGTAATTGTATTAACTGCTCCACAAAATACATGGTGTTGGGGAAGTCTTACATCTCATCTTTCATGTTGCTGCAGATAAAGAGGAACCAGCACTAAATGAGCAACAATTTCCTACAGCAGAGGCTGAACAGTGTTTCAGCCCATAAGTGCTGCAAAGGCTGAAACCTGCACTCGCAAGAGTGGGCTCAGGTCTGATCTACAGCAGCCCCTCTGTACCCTCTCCAGGCAGGTGAAAGCTCACATATACACTGACTCTCGCTGATTTGGAGATATACTGTCGAGTCTAACAAATCAATGTCCTTGTCCAAGTGCAGCTGTATTCTCTGTCCCTGTGCTTTCTGCATATCTTCCTGCCCACTCTCCCTCTGAAATCCCATGTGAACCCATATCAGTACTGTCCCTAAACCATCACTGCTCCTTCCCCTGCGGCTGGCCAGTCATCCTCCTCCATGCCTGTCTCCCTGACAGGACACTGAGGAGCCCTTATTTCCTCAAATCTGAATCATAGGTATCAATGAAAAAACAACTCTCTGTTGCGGATTGTGCCAATTATGCAATTGAAAATGCAACTAAGTCATAGAGCATGCATTTGTACAGGGTTGAATTCAATGAAAAGAGGCTCAGGCCTCTAGTCTCTCTCTCCTTGCAGCAAAAGTTATCAATTAATCTCCTCTATAAACCAAAACCAACAGAAAATGGATGTAACAAACACACATCACATTTCTAACCACAGTGGCCTTTCCGTCTTCACCTAACCATCCCCTAAGAACCCAGCACTCTATCACTGCCTTCACATTCACCCAAGCTCCGGGAACATCACAATAAAAACTTTATCAGCTTCCTTTCCTCTTTTAGGTTTGTTTAAAAAAGAAAAAACAACGACAACAACAACAAAACCACAAATAAAGGAAGGTAACAAAACCCGACAACTCTAAACTTGCATTGTATTTTGTTACATCCTTTTCTCAAACCCAGTGCTTCTCTTCCCAGAACCCTGGGGGGATTTTACCTTTGCTTTCATATTTCCCTTCTTATCTTCACTGACCTCAGTGTTACCCTATTAAATAAACAAGCTTTGCTCTTGGAGCTTTTCTTTACTATTCGTATTTGAATGTTCATTTCCTGGTACAGCATGACAGAGGGAAGATAGGAGAACAGATTTCCTATGTGAAAAAGTGGCACAGCAAAGAGGAAGCAAACTATTCCCACTGCCCATTATAGACAGGGCAAGACAGAGACATTTAGGATGGCAATAAGGAAAACCCTTCCAGTACAGGCACCTGAGCTGCTTGTCTAAGGCATGTGGGAAGGTGCAAAACTCCCATCCTCTGTAGGTAAATCTGCAAAAAAAATTGATGATGGTGTAGGAGGACAAATTATCTGGATTTTCTATTATTCCATTGTTTTCTCCACTGGTTGTTACTCAGCAGCATTTGAACTTTTTTAAAATACTTATGTTGAAATTGCAAAGTCCTCCTACTCACTTTCCATCATCATGCTTTAAATATCATTATTTAAATAATATTGGAACTACTATTCAATCTCAAATCGTAAAAATACATAGAATACTTTTTCAGAAAAATGCATCATTAATCACTTGAAACAAGTTTATATTTTTCCATTTTCCCCTGAAATTACATTTTCAGTGCCTAAAAAGTAAACTTCGAAATGGACATGTCCTGTAGTGGGTTCACTGTGGAAACTTCTTCCATTACCTTGTTTGTGTCACTTTTTTTAACATAACCACTAAGACTTTCTGCACTAAAAAAATTCAGTTTTGTTTGAATCAGGCATAACTAAAAATCAAATTATTTCAGACACTCTCATTTAATGGGATTAACAGCCTACATTGAAAGTCAGAGTCCTTCAGCTGGAGCACAGAGAGGGGCTGCCTGTGCACTCCTGGTCCTCTGCAGGAAGCAGTAAAATAAAGCCATCTAAACAACCTGGGGCAATTCAGCTGCAGTGTTGGCTGCAAAAGTTCTTTCCTACTGAAACAGGATAGGAACAAACCCACAACAACGATGCTTCAATTGAAAGAAGTTTCTTAAAATATGATAAATGAGACGTCCTGCCAACAGGTTAAGATACAGTAATTTTTAACTTCCAGATGTGCACATATGCTTTCCTTACCTACTTCTAATCAAAATGTCTGTCCAAAACATTGCAGAACAGTCCATAAAGGACAGTTCATTATGTCTTTTTATAATTTTTTCAAAACTAAAACTGGACAGAACAAACCCCATCATCTTTTTTTTCTTTCATAAGCCTTTCCCTTTCCCTGGCCTCCCCCAGCCCACAGGTCCGTATTCCAATATTAGCCAGAGAGGAAAGCTCTCAAGGCAAGAGTCACAGCTACAACCCAAGCTTCACATCAAAGCCATAACCAGCAGCGACAGGGTAAATCACAGATGGCTGCAAGGCCAGCTGCTGGGGACAGAGGCTACAAATCAGAAGGTGAAACAACACATGAAAGGCCAAAGTTTGATGGAATAAGGGCAGGAAAAAATAATTTGGATTCACCTTTTTTAAGAAGAAAACAAGACATACTTTTAACTCTAATTCAAACAGAACTTGTTCAAACTTGTAACTTTCTAAAGAAAATATTCCCCAGCTAGAAAATACTTATAATAGGGATGCCTGCCTAGCTCAGCTCCATGTATCTAAATAGTGCATATTTTTAAAATGTGACTTCACAGCTGATCTTCACTGACTCCAGTGCTAAGGATGGTACCCTTTAACTGGGGAAAACAGGGGAAAACAAAATTATCAACACAGTTGAGAGCATGTGCAAGGGTTTACGTAAACCTCATGAATAATGTTAAGATTTCATACTTAGTCTTACCTGTTTTATCATCACTGGAGATAGAAGTAATCTTTTAGACCTGAACAGGAAATTTAGACTTCTCACTAAACAATGAAAACATGCCTTTGCTAGATGCAAAAGGTCACATTTGAGAATGACTGTATTCACAGAAGAAACTGTCTAAATCAAATTTAGTAAAGAAGGACATTACTCATGCTTAAAAAATATTACACAGCTGGATTTTTAAATAAAAGTTTTTAAAAGAGGATGAAAAAATGCATACAACAGAACAGCAGAGAAGGGGTAGATCTGCTGCTGCACGGTTCACAACAAACCTGCATCCGATGGTGTTCTTAGCTGAAGTGATGTCAGAGACAACAGATAAAAGCAACCTTCTCCCCAAAAGGAAACAAGGAAATACAAGTCAAAGAGAGATAAAGAGATCTAATTAGTTCCTTGTGAGTTCATCACTCACAAGCAACTCCACTGCCAGGCGGGAGTGGGCACAGCAGCCAGGGCAGGGGCGAGAGGCATGCGACAGAAACCAGCTGATGCACAGCTGTGTGTACAAAAACACATGAATCTGGAAACCCCGTCTAGGCATTCAACACTGCTCCCCTTCTATAGCATATCAGGAACGTTTTAACCAGCGTGTGTTTTATGGTGCACCCTCAACTCTCCTGGTCATGGAAATCCCTGGCTGCATCTCTTTCCCTGGCACTTCACAATGCTATTTTACTGCTGTGTTTGACCTCTGGCCAAACTCCAGAAATTGAGAAGTCAGATGGAGAGAGAGGTATAAACCTCTCCTGCACTCTGGGGAAGATAAATCTTTGGTGAGGCATGGATGAAGCACCTCATTACTCTTGGCTACAGAAGAGCTCTGCACAAGGAGAGCTGCGTGACCTGTGCTGCTGCACTTGGGGAGCAACTGGATCATGACAACACCTTTTGTTGCTTGGGGCTGGGAGAGGGCAGCACATAATTCAGCTCATCCTTACACTTGGAGCAGCCGCACTACTCTCAAGCACTGAGAGAGGAGCTTTGGCACCATGCTTTTGGAAGTGCTGCCTCAGTTTTGTGTGCAGCAGCCTGGAGAGGGCCCTGAGCAGGGCCTACCCCACCAGCCCATCCCTCTTCCCTGTCACTATTCTCGCACTGTGCAGAGTGATTTACTCCAAAATCTAATTCAGCTCAGCATGATTTCTTCAAAGTCAATGAACCAGACAAGCAGTAAAACACTGGAACAGGTTGCTCAGAGAGGTGTGGATGCCCCTTTCCTGGAAATATTCAAGGACAGGTCGGACAGGGCTCTGAGCAACCTGTTCTAGTGAAAGATGTCCCTGGTCACTGCAAGTGGGGTACAAGAGGGCCTTTAAAAGTCCCTTCTGACCCAAACCACTCTATGATTCTATGAATATTTCCTCAGTGAAAATTTTCTAGATATATTTTACGGCTCAGTTTTAAAACTGTGTATTTTCTCTACTTCTTGGAATAGCAAGAGAACATCTTGCATGTTTCATCTGTCTTCCAGCATGTAGTATATACAACATTTGGTCAGGTCACATTTAGAGCAAAGCTCCTTTCTGTTCTTGCTCTCTGCCAAGTGCCTCCCAAGGGCAATGCACAAGGCAAGAAAGGTGGAGCTCCATCAAACTCACCACAAAAAGGGAAGATCAATCCTCATCATGTCATATCTGCAATGCTGTCAGGCACAAAAGGCTTTTATATGATTCAAATTGTGTATGAAAAATTGTCCTTGCTCCATTTCTTTCATCTTCTAATGTACCACTGGGTAGTGACTTCCCTGACCCTGGAACCTGATTTACAGATTTTCATATAAGTGCTTTCTGTGTAATCATTTATGGCCTGATGCTATGAAAACATTGAAGAAAATGCATTGCTCTGATCACATCGGGAAACTTAAAAGGCATTGCCCCCATAAGCAGTGCTACCCGTGGTCCAAGCTATCAACCCTTTGATTTTTCGAAGAAAACTCATCACCCCTGTGAAAGGCAGTGGCTGTACCTGAAAGCCTGCAGGAACTCAGTACAGTCTATTCCCCTGCAGTACTCTCGCAGAGTCCATGAGGATGCCTTTTACAAGGGGAGACGTTGCTTATCATTTGCATAGTTCTTTAAATACTTATCCTCTTTTATTCTCAAATAATGTGCTATGTCCTACAGCATAATTCCAGGTGCCTTGCTTGAGCCTATTTTCTTTTGTATGTTTTTGTTTATATTGTTGGCAGTGCTTATATTGTCTACCATATGATGAGCTTGCTTTGTTGATTTTCTCTAACTTGGGGGTATTTTAATATGGTAACTTGAAAAGATAAATTAATGTCCTGTCTTTTTAAAAGGTTTTTCCTATTTAGCATTGTTAATTACAAGCTTTGCAAAATCCAAGAACTTAAAGTTTGACGTGAGTCAGTTTTGACTGAGTGCTGTGAGAAAACTACTTAAAAGAAAGAGAGGAAAAAGACACAGTGTGCAAACAGAAGCATTTGTTGGGAGCAGGAACTTAATTTCAAATTCACAAAATAAGTTCCCTAATCACTATGCTATGGAGGCAAACACAGTGTCTACAACACACACCTTTTATCTTCCATCTTTCATCGTGACTCAGAAATACTCAGTTGCTTCGATAAAAGCAGAAGCAAACTAGGAGATGAAATGGAGGAGGCGATCACATGGCACATGGGTGTTTACACTCCACTGGGGCTCACACGATGACTAAGGTTAGCTAAACCAACAAGGCTCATAGGCTTCTTTGCAAACGTATGTAAACCTGCACAAGATGCAAGGCAGTGGAGAGTTAGGTTCCTGACTTCTAAAACTAACTCAGCTTATCAGTGTAGAAAAAAAAAAACACATAAAAACACTAACACCCTTACCTGACAAGATTAAAAAAGTCATAAAAACGTTTTGGAGAAGGGATAAAGCAGTTCTTCATAAGAAACTTGAAGTAGTAGATCTTATGGTGCTATAGGTCAGTCAAATACTGTATGTGATGAGAGCAAGATCTTTACTGTTTGAAACAAGCTTCAGAAGAAACCTGGCTTTGTTCATGATAGGGACATTCTGAATCTCACTTTAGCTGTCTTCTTTTACACTGCTTCTCTGACCTGAGTACTCCACTGGCTTTGCTTTTAAAATTGAACAAAGTAAGACAATGACTAAAGCAACAAGAAAAAAGTTTTATTTTGTGTTGTATGATTTCAATTTTCTGGTATGTTTAGAACTAACACACTCAGATGGATAAAGAAAGGGTTTGATAATTAGATTTTTGAAGATTTTTAACTAATGTAAGTGCATCAAGGTTTTTTCCTGAAAAGTCTTTATCAGCTGGAAATGAAGAAGGTAGATTTGCTGGGATTCTGATCCATGTAAGATTTCTCATGACTTGCATATGAACAATATGAGACAAAGGCAGAAACCCATCAACTGCATACTGTAGGAGATGGTGTATCTGCTTATGCACTTTCTGCAGGTACAGGAGGATTTCATTTTTGATACGTTACAGGTTCTAGTACACTTGTCTGTTTTCTCAGTAGATTTAAGAACGTTTGCTATCTCTGCATTTTTAACAGAGCAGACAAAAATTTTGGCTTTTTTAGCCTGAAGAAGTTCTTCAGATTTTTCCAGTATTGTAAGCTTCACCTTTATTTATTTATTTATTTATTCACGCAATCACTTTTAATTGGTAACTCTTACTTTAACCATTCTTCAAAATCCCAATATCAGTGACACTTGTACCCCGGTGAACTATATGCAAAATATAATTGAGGAAATTTCCAGGGCAAAGGCATAAAATTAAATCAAATAATATGCTAACAATTTAAGTAAAATACTAGATTAAAATATCTTGAAGACTTGATATTAATTACGAAGTATCTAATATCCTTATTATGTTGATAGCCCCAAAAATGAGTCAAAGAAGATGGCATGATGATGCATGTTATGAAATGATAGAAGATGCTGAAACCTGTCAACACTCTCCATTCAGTCAGACCAAATCCACTGGGAATTTCAGTCAGAGCTTGAATGAAAATATTTATGATGGAGAAAGACTGTGAAGAGTTGGCTCTATGTTTGAGAGGATGAATAGGAAACAATAACAGAACTGGAAATGAAGACTCCAGAATCCAAGTTAAAGTTCCTTCTGTTAAAGTCAGCATGGGCATGTGTTTATATACCTGATTTTTTGTTGTTGTTTAAGTTCAAGTATTTTTATTTAGATATATACATATTAAACAAAGTAAAAAAATGTTTTCATATTTTTGAGGTGTGATTAGCATAACTGAGGCAAGTCTACAAAATACTGTATGTAAAAACTGTCTAATTGTAATTATAGTTCTGAGGCTTCTATCTACATGTCAGCAAAATACTCAATTATAATTAAAACCAAGGAAGATTCTCATTTTTCCTTTGCAAAACAATGACTCACTGTGAAAGAACATTTCATTTGTCCAATTAATTACTGGTCATTCACACTGTCATGAAATCTTAAAGCTGGCACAAAGGATTTGAAATTGAGTTTGGCTGGATGAGTTAACAATTAAATGAGCCTTTTAGAAGCAGTTAGAGCAACTAAGCCTGTGGAAAACAGAGAGGAAACCTGAAGCTGGCAGCAGCGTCACCTGTTGTAAAGCCAGAGCAGCAGGCTCAGAGCCAGGGTGGGCTGTGCCTAGCAAGAATGAGACAAATATTATCACAGAGAACATATGCAAAGAGGATGTTTATTAAAATTCAATAAAAATAAACAGATGAAGACAGTATCTGCTGGAAGGCAGGATGATGACATGGAAGAGAGGGAGAAGAAAGATGACACCATCTGGCACATATTCAGTTTTTGCAGAATATTAATAGGAGTCTCTGGTTTTTCTGCCATTATGCTTCAATCCTTCCCTCCCTTGATGCAGACACAACCATCTTCTATTGAAACCTGATCAGAAACACAAAGGAAATGAACCTTCCTATATTCCTAGCACAGAAGAAGATTCTGCATTAAGGTCCTACTGCCACCTGCTTATCTGAACATGCAAAGCAAGTCCTGCATGAGAGGCCAGGCTCTAAACATTTTTCAGATAATAAGATTTCCTTCAGTCACCGAGGAGTAAGAGGAACTTCAAAGTGAGAACAGATGAGAAACTGAGCACTCCCAAGTCAGCAGCATACTCCCCACGAGCCCATAATCCCAAAAATTGATGAATGCTGCTCCAGGCTACAGGCAATAACATATATAATTTGCTACAGCACAAAGATTTTTATTTCAAAAAAAGAAAAAAAAAATCAGAAGCACAAATGTTTCTTCACAAAAGAACTTACACATCAGTTACTTTTGACACTGGGAACATATTCAGCCAGTTGACTCCCTCTGAGTACTCTGCTCTCTGTTAAGTAGCTCAGTCTAATCTGCCTCCCCCACCCCCCTACAGCTGAAGAACTTTAAAGGGAGGCATACAACATAAAAATGCAGTAATTTCCTCTTTTTGGATGAAAATACTGAAAGTCAGATACTACTGCAATAGATCCAGGCCACCACCAATGTATGAATAAACCTTTTCAACAATGGTTCCTCTAACAGGAAACCTCATGCTTCCTGCAATGCTGATAGACTGTAAGAAACAGCTACCATGTAAAGGTGGACAAAAAAAACCCCAAACTGATGAAAGTGTTTTCAGCTGGAAAATAAAACTGGTCTAAATGTTTCAAAAGATGATGTTGGAGGCCAGAGGCCTCAAAATAAGTTTCTTTAAGCAACTAATAGAAGAGAAAACCTTTCTTAGTCTATCTTATGGACAAAAACTGTAGCTCACACAGAATCACACAGAATCA
>VZTH01015343.1:8299-77401 GCA_013397815.1 Aleadryas rufinucha | reverse complement strand
GGTGGAAATAATCCTGCAGGAAAGGAAACTCTCAGCACAGGACATTTAGTGCCATCCCCACAGTGGAAGAAAAACACATGTTAGGGTCATGAACATGTTAGGGTCATGAAACACATGAAGAACACATGTTAGGGTCATGTGTTCTATGACCCTAACAGTAGCATCCAATAATTAATAGTACTTTGTACTTCAATGACCTTTCATTCCAGTGGGATGACTTGGACAGGGCTGTTAACTTGCAAAGAAGAAACAACTCTATTGATTCACCTGCTTTCACAGCAGAACCTGACAAAATTATCTGATACTTTGATTCTGAGGCACCAAAATAGAGTAATTTCAGGTAGTAGATTACAGCAATAACAGAACCTGCTTTGACCACCACTGCAGACTGTTAAAGCCACCACTAAGAATCCAGCTGTGCCACAACACTAACTCCAGTCCCAGCAACGCAGTGATGCTGGTGGAGCTTGGCAGGGGTGCTCTGGTACATTTTCAGAAGGACTTTGCCATATGCACAATCAACAGCCCATTTTTGGTGAAACACTTACCAAGCTGGAGATGGTAACTGCTTTAATGCCAGGTGTGTGTAGGGTACGTGTGTACTTCCCACCTCTTCCCATAACATCGTAGGGACAAGGCTTTTTAACCACCCTTAAAAAGCCATCTGATCCATCTCCCCACACTGAACTGGCTCAGCCCTAATGCCAAACTATTCTTGCCAGATGTCTGACAAGTACTTAAATCACTAAGAATTTCAGCCCTGCCCTCAGCAGCCTATTGCAGCTCTGCCCTGGACTTAGAGGGAGCTCTTCCTCCCATGGAGAATCTCCATCTCCCTTTACCCCAGCTGCAGGGGACACAGCAATAACTTTGCTGCCTCTGCTGCATGGTTGATGCCTTAATCACCTCTCCCTTCCAAGGTCTCTAGGAGTGACTTGGTGCCTACCCGGACAAGGGTGGGATGTTACTGCAAACAGGAGATCCTCAGGCATCCCTACGAGAGCAAACTAAACCCTGCTATTCCCAGCCATTGGCTTGTTCAGGAAAGAGCCAGACAGCCCCTCCTCCAGCTGTCTGGCATTTAGCAGTAGGAAGGTGAATCAAATCACCAAAACCATTTCACTGTAGGGATGAGCAGATCAATCACCAGATGCACGATGTGGCATTGCTGTGCTGGCAGCATCACCTTGCCCCTGCCGAAATCAGTGATAGAGCTGCTGCTGTAGGGCCAGGAGCCATTGCCTCCAGCAGCTCCTGTATCGATGAGTTGATAAAAGCTCTGCCTCTTATCACTCACTTGCTGGCCTGATCTTTTCTCCTCAGTGCTTTCAACTCGTTTGATATTTTTATCATTGTTGAAGCAGCAAGCAGACAATTTGATACAGGAATTGCACATAGCAGCAAACTCCCTTAACCAGAACCAATTCAGGTTCTTCCACGGTTGGGACCTCCCGCTCCCATACACATCCTCTCCAAACATGGAAAGGGACCTTAGGCTGCCAGAAGAGGCACAGACACACAGCTATTGCTTTAACCCAAAGCTAATACCCAGTGCCTACCAACTGCCTGCTCAGCAGCAGTTTAAACTCACCCTAACAGCTGCAGTCACATCCAAGATGGTAAAAGAATAAAGAAGGATCTTTATTTCCCTAGACATCTCAAATATTCACACTTGAAATTGCAGAAGTGCTTTTGCTTCTCCTATTTGGAAGGTAAAACACCAGGAAGAGAACTGCAGCAAACGACCTACAGGACTGAAGATCACATTTCAGGAGAGCGTTTCATCTTCAGCAAGTCTTTCTGAATTAGCAATTTTGCACTCAATCTTGCAGCCTAAGCCCTCTAAAATAAAAGCTACGGGCAACCCATGGGAATTTAAAGCACCTATTATCTGGGCACGTCACGTCCCAGACTGCTCAGATCCTCAGAAACTGCATTAGCAAATGGAGAATGCTATTTACCTTTTTTTTGTGGTTGTTGTTATTTTGGCCACACTACTGTAACAAAGGCATTGTAAATCCAATTGAAAGCTGTGTGTCTTTTTAAGCCTTGGCATCCTCTATTCAGTTATCTCTCCCTTCCAGATGCCAGGTAGACCGAGGAGGATGCAAGGAGTTCAGATCAATATGGGGATAAAGAGAAAAGAAACTTCAACAGCTGGAGGTATCTGAGGGAAGCAAAAGGGAATTTGTGGTCATTGTCACTGCTAAGAAGCGAGGGGATCAGCATCAATGTAAATAAGAGCCCAAGGAACAAACCCCTCCAAAAGCCAGCACAGGCAGCCATTCCCAGTGCTGCTGCCAGTGGTGGGCACTGGGACTGGAGGCACAGCTGGGCTCGGGGAAGGGCACTTCTGTGTCTGCCAAGGCAAGGCAAGAGCAACGAGGCAGCCGTGACCTTGAGGAGGACGCTGCCTCTCGCCGTTCATGCCCACATACGTTGTGCCCCTTTTCCAGGGATGCTGCAGCCAGAGGAAGGCTTCACCCAAAGCGCTTCAGAGTGTGCTGACCCTTCAACCCCACTATAGCCCCCCGAGGTGGATGCAGTGTCAGGCCAAAAAGGGGGAACCCCAAGCAGAGAGGGGTGTGCTAGGCAGAGGCTGGCTGTCCCTGCTGCTGTGAACTCGTGGTTCACTCAGCTTCAGAAAGCTGAATTGCCCTCCCTTGGGAAAAGAGCACTGCAAATTCTCCACTGCAGCAGTGCCCTGTGTTATCAGGACACTGACTCTGGGACAAAACCCAGGGGAACAGCTGAAACCAGTTTAAAGTCTTGCTTTTACTCTGCAAACCCTAAGCAGACTGTTTAAAACCAGGCTTTTAAATAAGCCTGAGTGAGCAAGAGGGTGCATCACTTCTATGCTTTAGAGATCATTTAGACACAGCTTCAGGCTACAAATTTTCATGCAAATATCACTTTTGCCTTCAAACAACCCTTCTCTCAATTTCAAGGAAAGTACAGATGACTGTAGGATGATTCCTCTGCTCTTATTCCCCTTTGATAAGCAAAAGGTTACAAGCTGTGACCTTCCAAATATTACCCTTGGCATTCAAATTAGTAGCCACCAAAACTAAACCAACTGCTTGTCTCAGATGTTATTTCCTTGAATTATAGAATTGTTTCATTTGGAAAATACCTTGAACATCATTAAATCCAACCATTAATCCAGCACTGCTCTCAGGTCCTTTGCAGACTCAGGCCAACATTAATTGGTGTCACAGTGATATCAATCTTAATGCCTGCCCAGTGTACCAGACTCAGATGTCAGTTATCCTGCATAACCAATCCTAAATCCTTCACTGAATTCCCTGCAGCAGACAACTTGCAATGAAAATATCCTTGTATCATGAGGTAATATAGTAAGTCAAGCAGGGAAAGCTCTCTGCTGAAACCATGATATCATATAGGCTGGAAAAAAGAGCCATTAAAAAAGAGGAGAGACTGAAGGATGAGGAGAGCTCCACAGGAGAAGGGGTACCCCTGCTCCTGCCCCCTCAGCTACCAACTCATGGGAGTCTTTGAAACCAGTCCCTGTTCTCCAGGTTCATTCTGTGCTTTCATTTGCTTTCATCTTCTGTCCCTTTCCTCCCTGCAAGAGTCATCTTAAAAGTCTGTTTGGAATAACTTCCACGTGCTACAAAACATCTAACAGGACTGGACTGAATTTTAAAGGAGTTAATTTCAGTAATGCAGTAACTCATCGTTCTGTCATCTTTCCTATTAATCAGTGAGCAATATTTCAGTCTCCACTGAGCATCAGGAATGAATTCTGCAAACCTTACAGATTGAACTTGTATTGCTTGAAAAATATTATCTTCCTACAGTGAAAAGAACAAGAGGACAGAACAGAATAAGCTGTGCTATGATTTTATGTGCTTTCTGCTTCCTTCTTCCTTGCAGATAATCTATTAATAAGCCTGAAGGACACACAAATGTAAATATTCCTGTCTGTTGGGTATTTGCCAGTCAGTTCCATAATGGTTTCCAATTAGGCAGAGACTGTCAGACCACAATGCAAGGACACCAGGGAACACAGGGTGGCATGAGAAGACCCACGCTGGGCAACTGGAGCCATAAAACAGGAACGTGTAAATCAGAAGCAGCAAGAGGAACTAATTGGAAATGTTGCTCAGCAGAAACATTAGCGTTTCATATTTATAATGCAAGTGCCACTAAACAAAGAGACATGTCAGCTATTCCTTTACTTTCTGACAGTCCAACCATGTGATACATTCCCAAACGGCTGCAAGACGATAGGAAACCGCTCATTTGTCAAGAAAAGGACAACATGGCACGTGGCATTTCAGCCACTGACAGCTCACATGGTCCTTTTATTTAGGGCTCAGCCAGTTTTGCCTTGAATCAGGAGTGACTTCACTGAAGTCAGACTTATCCCAGGGAAGAACAGGTTCAAAGCAAGAGAATTACATAAACCAACTGCACCATCCACAACCCTGACACAGGGGTTTGTACCTGCAGCCCAGGTCACTGGGTCATCCGTAATCCCTGTGGATCATGGAGCAGCTGAGCTGTAGAGGCTGCTCAAAGAAGCACTGCTAAGCCTTCCACAACTAAAACACAGATATTCAGCATGCCAGCAACTTCAAGCCCAATGCAAGTGGCTTTTCAGAACCATTTCTCAACGCCTGCCTCTTTGCTAAAGGGTTTTCAAGGTGCTCTGCACCTCCTGCCCATGCTATCAATGTGTTTCTAGCTGAGCTACAGCACTTTGGTACTTCGCTGACTCGCATTCCATCACGTACAAGACAAAATGTTCAATTTGCACAAAATTCTGGTTCTGCGGTAAAAATCCTCACATGCTCCTTGCTGAGCAGCACAACCCGCTCCTGATGCCCTACAAACCCCTGCAAGGAGCCCAAAGCCCAGGTCAGCGAAACTGCCGGGGTGTCAGTGAAGCTGTGCAGAGAACCTCTTGCTGGCAGAACTCCCTGTGCCATGCACTCACCAGTTCAAGGGCAAGACAAGGGACAGAGCATGGGACATTAGTGCTCTTGTGGGTTATCTCACCCTACTTCTATCTGTGGAGATGTTCACATGTTCCTCTGCTGCCTCTCAACTCCAAGTGCAGCACTCTGCCCTTCACGGGTATCAATTTACCTCTTTCACCCTGAAAATGAGCACTAATTCATACCAATAAATCACACTTTAAAGGCACCAGTGTACTTTGCAAAGCCTACCTCGGTGATATTAAGCTCTTGTGTCACTTGGGTAGTACAGAGAACTGCCCTAGGTCAGCATAACTTTTACTCTAAATTTTAACAGTGTTAAATAATTCCTCAGTCCCTCCTAAGGAACAAGGAGCTAGGGAACACAAGGCATTTCCTCTTTAGTTCTCTATATCCATGCTGCTTGAGGATAGGACAAAATGTTAAACTAAGTCTAAGCAGCAAAGGGAAGGTGGAAAACAGCTGCACCCAAAAAGATCCTGCACCTTTGCGTTGGTGCAGAAACATCAGGTGGCTCAGAGCTCCCCCCATCTTTGCTTCTCCAAACAATTCAGGTGAAGAACAATGCTAAGAGATTTCAGGAGCATCCTGGTGGAAAGAGTCAGCCTGCCTCTCTTTGTTTCCCTGCAAGGCTTCCTCCCATCCATATCTTAAATCCTCCCGTAATAACAAGCCTCCAGATAACAGCACTGAGATTAGACTTGCCAGGGCCTTGATGCCTGAAGCGGTTAGCAGGAAACAGAGACTAGACAGAAGTAAGGGAATAAAGGTGATATTTATTTGAAAGGCCTTCAAAGGCACACCCTGGGGAGCCCAGAGGCTGCTGCCAAAATAGACCCCAAGATGGACGACAAGTCACGAGTTCTTCACACTTTTACAGGTTTGGTCTATTTGCATATCAGCATCAATTCGCCAATTAAAACTTTAGCTACTGATGTAAGATCTCTAAGCACAGTCCCCCTTCTCAAGATGTTGGTTTACACATTTCTGGGCCCAGGACGGCCTGGGTGTCCTTGGACAGCAAACCCAGAGACTTTGTTATGTCTATCTTAGCATGAGAGAGCAGCAGCAGCAGCAGGCTGTGAGACACTTCAGAGTTTTACAGCAGGCAATGCAGAATATACAAACTAAAACTCAAGGCATCAGCCTCAGCACTGATGTTCAAACCTCCAAGCAAAAGCACAGCACGTTTGGCACAGAGCAGTTGCAAGCTACCAGAGCAACCAGCGACACGCACGAGGACACAGCCACAGCAGCGTCACTGCCCCCAGGCTGTACCTGCCCTACACGAGCTCTTTCAGGCAGGTGTCCAAGTCACCTGCAGCTCACCAACCTCCTGCTGACTAAGGGCATGTAGAGCTCGGTGTGCCTGTGCCAGGCTGGCTCCCTGCCACGGGCACAGCACCTCCTCTCCCCTGGCCTCACAGCTGGGTTGTGGGCAGGGAGGCGTCCTCAGGGACAGCACCTGAGGCTGCAAGGCTGGGGAACAGAGGGTGTGAAAACACCTTTGCTCTGGTCCAGGGTGAGGCAGGGAAGTGAATCCCATCTGCCTGGGCAAAGCAGCTCAGCCAGAGGCAGTAGGGCAGTGCCTGGTGGGAAGGAAGCGCCGAGCAGGTCAGACACCAGCAGTAGGATGGAGACAGAACACCTGACCCAAGTCATCCCCATATTCTACAAGCCTAAAGAAGCTGCTTGCATCTGCCTGCACATGGCCATGCAGCTGTGCTCCCGAGGGGGAACGTGCTACTGAAGGCAAAACAG
This sequence comes from Aleadryas rufinucha, assembly GCA_013397815.1. NCBI lineage: Eukaryota > Metazoa > Chordata > Aves > Passeriformes > Aleadryas > Aleadryas rufinucha. Next base: position 70,676 of record VZTH01015343.1, on the reverse strand, counting down.
CACATGTTATCCTGGGAGAAAGAAGAAATTCCCTTCTTGCAGACTGAGTTTGAGTGGGGCAGTCCAGCTGTGGGGATACAGTCGTGTGGGCAGACCAGCAAGAGAAGGAGACCAGACACTGTGGCCTTACTGGGAGTAAAAGAAACCTGAAGAGCAAAAAGAACGTAGCAATACAGAGAGACAACCCCCAAAACAAGGAGATGGCACAGAGAATTTAAATGGGCTGTAAAGAAGCAAGGGAGAAGCACAAGACATCACCAGGAAAGGTTGAGGCAGAAGATGAGAGCAGTCAACTTGCCAAAGTGATGGAAAACCACACGACACCCCAGGCTGTGCCTATCAATTATGGGCTTCAAAGGCATTTTCTGCCTGGAGAAACATGACCAGCACTGACTCACAGTGTGGTTTCATTACTAAAAGCCAATCTCAGCTCTCCAGGAGCTCTTGCTGCCTGGGGATTGTGGCCAGGCAGCCGCCAGTGCAGGCAAGCTGGACTGCTGGGCATTCCTTCCTGCACCCAGGAGGCCCTGCAGGCACCCTGCTGCCAGGTTCTGCCCTCTGGAATACACACACACACACACAAACAGCATTTCCTAGCAAACAGATATCAACCTCTGAGCACCAAATTACATCTCACAAAGTCTAAAACAAGTGATTTTGACTGACGGGCAGCTTCACTGACAAACAACAAACTCACCTGAGGCTTGGAAAAAAATGGAGGTTTGTTCTGCACCACCCATCCAAGCCTGATAATCCATAGCCAAGGCAGTCCTGAACTCTCCAAATTCCATCTGCTTCCAGCAACACCCTGGGGCAGTGAGTTCCAGGGGCTAATTTCACACTGAAGACAAACATTTTGGTCACCAAGACCCCTGGAAGATGAATACACATGGCTAAGACCATCAGCAAAAGCCACTCAGGATATCTCTGAGGGTGGTGAGGAGCAGCTGGAAGACAGAAAAGCAATTTGACAGCAAACAGGTGAAGAACTTTTAGATTTGAATGATTACAGAGCCTCTGTTTGGAATTCACCTGGCTGTCAGCTGGATTTTTAGGGAGCAGACAACCTCAGGTTACCACACAGTCTGTATGATTCAGAGGAATGTGGGAATCTAGTGAGAAGCCTTGGAGACAGAACACAATGTTGCTTTTCTCCAGTACATTACCAAAAGCCAACAAAATCAGAATACAATAGCTTCTCTTGGGATTATCCTCTCTGTCTTTATGCACTTAAATACGCCAAGTATTTTCCTCAGAGCTGAATCTTTTACTTTTACACCAGTGCTGCCCAATGGTTGAGGTCTTACTAGCTTCAAAAATAATTCTTTTGGGGAAAAAATATTAACTGCTCACACATTTCTATGGCCCATTTCAGGGCATACAAATCCCAAGATGCAGCTGTACAAGTTCATTATTTTTTACTGAGAGTGGCAGAAATTTTAATGCAGATGTCCTTTTCCACTTGAGGAAGCAGAGCAAATTCACTGTTTGTCTGTTGGCTTGTACTGGGCAAAGACAAACATTTTCATGTGCTGCATGGATGCTGGAGCAGCTGAAGCCAAAAGGCTCAGTGGGAACAAAAAAGAGCAGTAGGAACAGAGAAACTGAGGCACATTTGGATCAGCAGAGGAAACCTGCAGCAGATGTGCCAGAATCAGCATGGACCCCACCAATGGAATCACTTGGGCATGGACATCCATGCTGCACCTTTCCAATATTCCCAAGCTAAATGCCAGACCAGGAATGATTTAGTATTCTCCAGGAATAAATGAGGGACCAGAAATGCATCCTTCCTTGCCAAAGGGTCTCCCCTTTGCAGCCGTGTCGAAATCCATTATCCCAGGATACACTTGGACTTCTCTTGTTGTTCCTCCACCTGGAATTTGCCCCAACAGCTTTTTTTGGCCACTTGTTTGTTTCTCCCAGCAGGTGGATTTAGGGAGGGGGTTAATTCACCTGCTCCTACCACACTTCCATCTTCTCATCCTGCCTTTCTCTCATGCACACATCTTACTCTTCATTACACAACACCACCTTTAATTACACTGTTCTTTCTCTGGTCTTTCTCTACTTCCACTACACTTTACTGTTATGTATCAAGAGAAACCCTTGTGTCTCAGAAAGTGCTTTGGGAGAAAAGATTGAACTCTGCTCCTTTCCTCTCTCCTGTCTCTTCTCACCAGCTTGCTCTTGGCATAAGCCTCATTTGAGAAAATGTTCCCCTGACTGAAATTCGAAAGGTCTCAGTTTTCCCCTTTACAGTGGAACACAATTGCTGACATTTTTCAACTTTTCCCTTCTCAACTTTCTTGGGAAATTGCAAAACAATCACAATTTTTTCAAGTGAAGGTAGAGACCTTCAAGAACACACTGCTCTGGAGGTGCTGTGGTTCTCCAAAGGGAGAGCAGAACACCATGTTGCCTTTGGAAAACCTGAGTAGAGGTGAATTAAGCTTAACAGGAGCCTGAAATGGCACCTAAAGGCCTCCCACTGCTTCTGCTAAATCAGCCAATTCCAGGGCTGTTTCAAAACACATTTCCTGCAGTGCCAATGCCACTAATTATAACAAATTCCAGCATAAAGTAGAGAAGATTCAACACCTGAGCCTTAAGTGTGAGTTGCACAGAGGCAGCTAAATAAGCTTAGAGAGGCAGAGATTCCTGCCAGGAACCAGGATTAACCAAGGAGCCACAGGACACGGTGCACACTCGAGGTGCAGCGTGAGGGCAGGTAAGAACTGTACACCCCTCGACATTCCCATCAATCTAGGGCTTTCAAAGGAAAGAAAGGAGCTAGAAAAAGTCCTTTGGGTTAGATACCACCAACATACTGCCAAAATCAGGGGAGAATCCCCTGGGAAGATCTCCACCATCTTGCAGAACAAAGGTGCTGAGACATTTTATTCTGGATGTGCTGCAGCAGGTAACTTGCTGTGCTGTACACCACTGGAATGACATCACTCTCCTCTTCAGCTACTCAGTGTTAAACCTCCACATCCCAGCACTTACCTTGTCCCTGTTCCTCAGAGCCACTGGCATTTCATAGACCTCACCAGGGTTGTAGTTCTGAAACACCACCTCTGGTGGGCAGGGCTGAAGTAAGCGGTGATCTGGGTTAACTGCCGAGAACTGGAGAGGCAAGAGAGAGAAGGGAGAGGTTCAGCTGCTGGGAGGAAGATTCTGCACTGATCCCCAGTGAAGGACAGACTCTGGGTGAGTACATCTGCCCAGCTCACACTGGGCAAACAGAGGCTCTTCCACCTCTGCCCTGGGCTGATCAAAAGCTGCTGGACCACACTGAGCAGGCTCGAGCCAAGCTGGTCTTTAGGCAGGTGTTTCTCCAGGTTTCCTTCTCCAAAATCCAAGGCAGCACTTAGCTCCAGCAGAGCCCTGTGCTAATGGGGTCACAGAGCTCCAGGGCACTGACTGACAGGTGAAACTCCAGTACTCACATCAGGCTCCATGGGAAACAATTTTGGGATGACCTTTACTCTGAGATAGAGAGTCCCACACAAGTCCAAATACTTCTGTTTATCTGACGCTTAGACAGCAGTGAGAAGAGAACAGTACCAGAAGAGGTAAGGGCAAAAAGAAAGTAACACAGCAGTTAGGAAAAAGACAAGTGAGGTGAATGCTGAATGGGAATAAGGCTCAGCTCTTTTCTCAGCAGTTCTGGGCAACTTGAGTAAGAAGTTGGTATCTCCTTTTTCCATGAGCTTTAAGTGGCTGCTTTCTTGTAATCTATTATTGGTGTCATATTTAATGCCATTGCAGAGGCACGTCTGGAATGATACAACAGCAAATGCTTACTGAGCAGAGATATTACTTTGACAAAACCCCTCCCTGCTTTTGTCTCCCTTCTCCAGCTGCACTGCTCCCACTCAAAACACATAGGCAGGTCTCCTGCATCTCCACAGGAGTCACAAGTGGCTGAAGTGAGGGGCTGCAGCACATTGCCAGTTATTTGTGCATCCATCTGAGGCATTCCCAGCCTCCTGTGCTATCCAGGGCAATGCTTAACCAGTTTGTTGCAGCTCTCTTGCTGACAATTTCAACAGCCTATCTCAGTTATCTACCCACTGGGACTGTGCTTTAAAGTGAGCAGTCCTCTGAGAGAAGCAGCTTTAAACACACCCCTCAGCAAACACTGACCCAGATAAAGCACATCCACTCCCCTCTGCCCTGGGCAAGTCCCCTGTACATCTGGCTGCCTGCAAAATCTAACGCCCTGTCAGGGTCCCACACATTGTTCCAACCCAAAGCTTTAATGCAATTAGTTTTGTTAAATCAGGAGTAATCACCACAGGTCCTCAGCCTTCAAAGGCCAGTGCTGCCACTGTGGAGGGAATCCTATAACCCTAAGCATTTGACAGTGACCACACCAAAGCAAGAGGTGCCTATTTCAGCAGAAGGACAGAAAATGGCAAGCTCATTCCCTTGTGTCCTGCCCAAGCCTTCTCTCAGGGATGGCAGCTACACTCCAGCAAACCCCACCAGCTTCAGCAGAGGTTATTTGTGTTGATTTAGCACAAACTGGGACTCCAGTGTCTCAGCAAGGAAAAATGTTTTGCCTTTCCCCCAGCAGAAGGAACTCTACCACCAGCAGCAGTTTGAAACGACAGCAGGACCTGGACACTGAGGTATTTCGATGAGCTGGAGGGAAGCCTGTCACAAGCACACACCCCCTTCAAATGTCACATCAAACAGCAAGGAAAAGGGCAGGGAAAGGCTACCTTGTGATGGAGGTCTCGCTCTTGTCTTGAAGCTGGACAACCTGGGGCAGATTCATCTCCTGAGTGCTGTCCAGCCTCTGCTTGATGATGAGAGACATCTCCTTCTGGAAGGCAGAGGGAGTCAGCTGAAAGGCAAAAAAAAGGCAAGAGACTCAGAAATGCCCTTGTTCAGAAAGGCTTTTCTTGTTCAAGTGCCAGNGGAACCTGTTCTAGCTGGGACCAGCCACGTCTCTCGAAGCTCCAGGCAGAGTTTGAGCTGCCCTCCACATGCCAGGTGCCCAAGGGCAGGTTGGTCAGAGCAGCACAGGTGAGTGTCCAACCCGACAGAAGGAATTACTGCCACACAAAGGGGATGGAAAGAAACACACCCTCATGGCTTCAGCTTTACATTGGTTTAACTTGGTTCTAGTCCCTTCACTGGCTTTGTTGCCTTTCTCTGGACTTGCCCCAGCACCTCAGTGTCTGTCCCAAATGAGGGGCCCAGAACTGGACACAGTACTCTTGCCTGTTGAGAAGTGCAGATGGATTTGATGTGATTATTTCACCAAACTCGAGGGGAACATTCAATAGGTACATTTGTACACGTAGATATTGGTGTCCACATCTCTGTGCCTGTGTGTGGGAACTGATCATGCTCTACATGGTAAGTGAGTGAACTCTGACAACAGACTCTGCTGGGTCACTGAGGAGACCTACTCAGAAATTTTTTTAACACTGGTGTCTCCAGGCTGTGGCATCCTTCCAAACTGGAGAGCACAAGGCCTCCCCGCCTCGTTTCCCATGGGCCACAAAGACACATCAGAGCCTGCTGGCATTTCTCACCTTTCCCTCCACCTCCCTCTCCCATGATTATTGGAACCCTATTTACTGGAATTATTAACCAAATCCCTATTAATATCCAAACTGTCCTTTATAACTCTTCAGAATCTTCTCAGGAATTCAATTCCCACCAAAAGAATCTTCTTTTGCTGGGTACAGAAGGAAGGTGAACATCACTTGGTAATTTTTCAAGAGCAGCTGACCTGATGTGACCTTGAGTCTGGCCCTGCTAAGGACTCAGTGTTATGAACAGCCTCAAACCCAGGGTCACTGCTGCCCCAAGCACTGACAAAATCAGAGCACTTTCCTGCTCTGCAAACCAAGTGTCCACCCTTCGTGCAAGAATGTTTCTGCTGATGTTTCTAACTAATGGAGCAGAGTTCAAGACTCTGATTAAGAACTGTAGTTTCTCAAGGCTAATTTGGTTAAGTTACAAAAATTATCCAGCAAATATGACTCCTTCCAGGCATGAAATTACCACACTGCCCAAGAGCATTTCTCCGTGGAGAATGAGGCCCCTAATTTTCATTTAGTAACATCCAAATTCAAGGCTTCCTATAGGCATTAGAAGTTGTAACAGCAGAAATAAAAGCATGAAACCATTAAAGGAACATGAGCAATTAGCTCAAACAGAAATGCAACATATGGGAAAGCAGGCCCACTTTAGACTTTATGATAGTGGCAGTTCTTCTCCAGCATCCTTATCCTACAAGAAGCACAGGTAAACAGGGTCATTTCTCTCCAACCACCATCCTGACAAACACCTCTCTGTCTATGTCACACAAAGTGCAAGAAAGGGTAAGAAGACAAGACAGCCCCAGAAAGTGGGTTTCAAGCACTGACAAGACTCAGACATGGACAACATTTACTAAGCACTACTTTGGACTAGAAATAATGTCCCCTCCCTTTCTAGCAAACTGGACCAAGGAACAGATGCATTTGCCCACTTCTTATTTTCAGAGACTTGGGAAACCAGCCCTAAACTAAAATTATTTGCGTCCTGACCTTAAGTAAAATCTCTGATCATATTCCCTCCTGCTTCCTTCTGTTCCATATCTTCTTTTTTTTTTGTGAGGACTTGCTTTATACAGCAAGACATTGTCTACCCAAAGATGACCATTTCTTTCCCCTCAGGTTTTACCCACATCCTGCAAGCAACCCAGTAACTTCATTCCTTTATTCTCAAAGCAGTCACAGCATTGTATACATAATCCACAAGGCTGCTGTTTCCTTTTGTTCTTACATGAAACATGAGAGCACAGCACTGTCTTATGGACATCAGGACATGCTGTAGCAAGAACTAGGATTTAAGCCTTGAAATAACTATTTTTCAAGAGAGAAATCTAATGGGGGATGATACATTAATCTGGATTTCAGTGATTTATTACTGGGTCTTGAGAATAACTGGATTATTTGTTCCAATTTTCTAACTGCAATTTCATTTCACTTGAAATGAAGCCTGTCCATCATGCCAATGCTAATTTCCAGATAGTTTCTACTCTCCACACCCCCATCCCAGACTAGCAGCTTCCCCTACCCTCTAGCCCTGGAGAGATGCTCTTCCCTACCCCACAGTTCCACTTCCCTAAAGCCTCCAGGGATCAGCCTCCCAGGCCTGGGGGAAAAAAGCAGAGCTAAGAAATCAGTCTGATCTCCCTGCAGGGATAGGATGAAACAGCAGCCACGACACAGCACAGCTCCAGCCCACCACCCCTGTCCCATGAGGGGAGATCTCCATGTTCCCCACCCCAGACAGCTCTGTGATTCTCAGCAGGATTTAATTAGGTTCCTCATCTAAGGGTAAGTCTGGGGAGGTAAATGGGTTATAAAACTGCTGTGCAGCTCGCAGTGATGATGGGGACTTCTTGCTTAGCCTAGATGTTGGAATAAAGGGAGAATTGAGGAGGCTGAATCTGGGATGCCCTCAGTGATATTCAGCTTGGCATCCTGTTCTGATAGATCTGGGTTTCCTGAGACATGTCAGGAATTGTGCCCCAGCCCTGGGCATATTTCCTCATTGCTTTTCTAGGTGGCACAGCTGTCCTGGCACAGCTGGTTCCTGTGACTGCAACAGTATTACAAAGTGAGCCTTAGAGTGGCATTTGGTAATGCTCCAAAAGCTTCAGGTAAATTTATTTTAGACACTCCAGACAAGCCCATCGTGTCTTTGCTTAAGGAGTAAAGAAAAACTTTCCACATTGAATTACAAAGCAAGAATTTAATTTGTATTTTGCTCACCCAGGGAGGACCCTGATCATATCAATGCAAAGGACAGCAGGCAAAACTCCGTGTTGCCACAGCTCTGACAATGCCTTTGGGGGTGTCCTTTGGTGTTGCACCTGGTGAGCACCCTCTGAAGAGCTTGTTCCAATTAATCAGGCACACATTTACACACACACCAGCCAAGGACACCCAGCTGACAAGAGCATCTCTGCTGTCAGGTAGCTTCATGCATTTTTGGCACAACAGATGCTATAAACAAAAGCTTCTCAGGAGACTCTAGGCCACAGGCAAACCCAATCCTTGCATCTGCTTGGCAGGGAACAGGGAACCCTACATTTGGAAACCAACATTCATTATTTAGGGATTTACAATCCAGTCAGGGAGGATCTGAGCCCTGAAAAATAACTTGCTCTCCCGCTAGCCAGCCTGTGGAGACTCACTCCAGAACATCTCCCGCACGACATCCAGCGTAAGCAAAGCTCAGTGTAAACTGGAGAGTTGGGGCAAAGAATCCTCACCTCTGACACCCTTGTGCACGCAAGACACCAAGAAAGAACTGCAAGGAAAGGAAGCTGAATGGTGAGGGATGCTTCCTGGCTCAGGAGGCAGAGCTTGGAGACAGATTCTGAGGTGAGACCCACCAAATCTCTCATACCTGGTCTGAGATGCACTCACAGGGCTGCCTCCTTGTGCTCCTGCCCACAGCTCCAGCACCTTAGAACCACCCTTAGAGCCTCTCACCTCCTCAGCACAGGAGTGACTCCTGCTTGCTGCAGGCAAAGAGCACAGCTGGAGCCAGATTTCATGCTCAGAGGACTTGCCAGAGAAGCCTCAGGTGCTTAGCAAAGGAAACTGCTGGCAGGAAAGGATCTTCATGGAATTGCATGGTAGAAACGACAGGAAACCCACACAAGGCTTGCAAGCCGCTCAGCACCCAGTGCCAAACCTGATGCTGGTACCTCAGCCCACTCTCAGACTCAACAGCCCTGCTCTCACACTCAGCTGCGTCCCTGCTACCGAACTCACCGGGTATTTTCCCAGCCCAAACCTTCCACCCCTGCCAGGCAGATGGAGGGGGCCCAGGCCATTCCTTGGTCCAGCTTGTCAGCCCAGACAATGTCATTTCTACATCTCCTAGACTGCTGCAAGGAGAATGCAAGTGAGAAAAAGCCTGATCTGCAGGCTGGCACCTTGGATGCTCGACAGCTTAGGAAAAGCCTTGGCTGGGGAGCTCTGCTGCCTGGATGACAAAGTCTTTTAGCTAATGACTATTTAATGTGCAGTGCATAAGAAGTCTCTGGAGGGAAAAAAAGGACAAGAACCATCTTTAAAGTGAATGAAAGATTTGTTTCATGCTGTGGGCTCACAGCTACTACTGAGACTCCTTGCCCCAGGCGAGGCAGAGAAAAAGGGTCTGCACAGGACCTGCACCCTGCTCCCAGTGAGTGGTGAGTGGTTTTGGCCATGACCTGTACTGGATAAATAAAAGCACCTTCACCTCTTCTCTTTAGGGCAGCAATAATAACCTCTGAACACTGTCTGGCTCATGAAGAGCCTCCTCCATTCTGCTGACATGCAGTGATTTGTTAATGCACCTTTCAGCTGCATCCCCAAGATGGAACACAGGACATTGCCAGCATCCCTAAAACCCATCCACTCCCTTCCTGAACCATCCTTTCACTTCTGCAGCATCAACTCTCAGTGCATAGCACAGGCTGCACAGTGCTCACATCCTGACCAGCTGCTTCACCTGCCAGGACATGGAGAGGTTGGGCATTGGCTGAGTTCTTTGAAATGCTTCTGTAAACCTCAATCTCAGCTAAAATGGTTTAATCTCAGTCTTCCAAAGATTCTCAGTCAAAGAGAATGTGTGTTCACACCGAGTTCTCACAAAGGAGTTTCAGTCTCTGGAAGACCATAAACATTAACTCAATTCAGAGACACCAAACTGGAGACAGGGAACCAGCCAAAAGCAGAAGCAGGAATACAATCCCCAAGCCTGACCTTGGCTGGCTCCAGCCTTGTACCTGCTTCTCCAGCACACACACACAATACTGACTGCCAGAAAAGTAAATGTTCTGTATTTACTGGATTGCTGCTCTAACACTAACACTTGGGGCACTGGCTGTAACCCCAAGGTGTCACAGAACAAGCTTTAACTTCACTGATTATTTCCTATCCTTCAGGTACGGGGCACATCTGGACAACCTGCTATGAGTAATTTGCACCTCCCTGGAGCAGCCTAGCCTTTTTATTTTCTCTAACTACATACAGGAGTCTCCACTTAGCTCTGCTCCCAAGCTCTCCCTCCTGAGGCCAGACAACCTGGGCCCCAAAAGCCACCCTCCACCCAGAGAGGGGACACAGCCACCAGCACTGCAGCACGGGGGTGGTCACCAGCATCCCTCACTTTCCCCACTCCCCAGGGCCACAATCAAACACTGGATCCCCTCAGCCAGCCAGGCTGTGGCCCTCCTTCAGGAGCAGCAGGGCTTCCCAGCCAGCCCCAGCACCACCATGGCAACAACAGGGATGTCAACAGGGGAGGAGGCAGTGGTGGTTTCCAGACGTGACAGCAGCCTTTGCAGCAGTGGGACAAGGGGATGCTCAGCACCCTCCTGGTGCCCACAGAGGAGCTGCTGTGGTCCCCCTGCCCCCAGGGTAGCAGAAACCAGCTGCACTTCCCCACATCTGCTGGGATACTGGCAATGCCTGGCAGTGCCTTTCTCAGTGTAGTAACAGCAGCTCAGAGACAGCACACAATAAGCACAGCAAACACACAGTGAAACTCCCTCCAACACACCTGCAAGAACTGCAGCATGTCCCAAGGAAGCAGAGAGGGGACACACTTGCCCACAGACCAGCCCAAAAGCAAGCCAGGGACCTCAGCATTTCAGACAAGCTACCCTTCTCCATCCTAGCAGGGTCTGACCACAGCAGGCTCCAAGCCCTGCTCTCTTCACAGGCACAGGCAACTGTTAGTTTGTGCAGGGAGCTGAAATCCTTCCTCAATCCCCTGGGAAAGGCTCCTTGCATAGCTCTTCTCCTCCTGCAGAAATAAATGAGCATACAGCCAAGGGCAACAGGCAGGCACATTGCATTATTAACCTCTCCTTTGCTGCAGTGCTAGGAGGCCACAGAGCACTGTGAGCCAGCATCCCCCAAAACCCTACTGCAGGCTCTGAGATGGGACCTCACAGCACAGGCACACTCTGGCTTCTGAGCACCAAAACCAGAGACCTGGGGGGGCTGCAACAGGCACATCAGAAACATCTCTCCTGTCATCACTGCTGCATTCACCAGATCAAACCCACTGAGTTAACTGGACACTTTTGGTGTCTTGCAGAGTCCACAAAGCTGCAACAAAGGCTGCAAGGAGGATCCAGAGAGAAGAGGAAAGTGCTGGCAGAGACAGCTCACAGGATGGAAGAGGTGCAGATGGGAACACTCCCTACCCCCATTTTAACCCATGAAGTGCTCAGTCCAAGAAAAGACTGACTGCAATGTTCAATCACTTCAGATGTTATCAAAATATTTACATTCCCTACTGAACAACTGCACTGAGATCACTTACCCAGCTGCAACCTTACGAATGCCCAATCATGAAGTCCCAAACAAGCAGCCCACAGTCCTCTTTGTTCCAAACAGGGTTCATATTTGTTTTCTTCTGAGAAAGAAGGAAAATAAAGTTGGGTTCTTTTAGCCATATTTCCCTTGCCTTCCTCTGAGCAATGCAACCACCTCCTGCAAGGGAGAACATAGATTTCTATTTTTTGGTAGCACAGACCTCAACACACAGCCTTGGGTTTATTTTCTCCCTTTTTATTCCCATGCTGGGAATCAATTTGGTTTCCTCATTTTTTACTTAATTTACATCTCACCTTCAAACCCTGAACTGCTTCTGTACTCTTTTCTAAATCAAGACACTATTTCACATTCCTGCCTTTCAGAGACCCTGTGTTAGCTGTGCAGTTAACGAATTTGAAAAGAATAAATTGTTTTATCCTCACTGCCTCTTAAAAGAAAGCAAAATCCTTGACCTCAACAAGTGTAATGCCTCCTAGGTTTTCTTTTTCTTTAGTTCTATGAAACCATTTAATCCAGCCAGCTGTCTTTGTGTCAATGCAAAAGAAAATTTACAAGCTTCCAGAAGTTAATCACAGTTCAAAGGGAATCTCTGACACAGAGGTCAGGAAAGGCAGTAACCAAGGCTGTGCCTGACAGGAGACAGTGCCTTGGAAAGATGGGTAGGCTTTGGATGGAGGCTCAGGCCTGACTCAGCAAGGTACTGGCACAGGATCTTGGCCTCAACAAAAAAAAAGGGACAGATGTCAAGGGTGACAATGTCTGTGCAGTTACAAGATGGTTCAATAGTTGTTCCTGGGGCTGCCACTACCTTAATCTCAGCTGCCTTGGCATCTTGTTTCCTGGCAGATAAAAACCATTTGAGACCCTGTGATACTGAGGACAGAAATACACAGCAGCAGCAGCAGCACTCCGTAGGACCAGGGCTTAGGGGCCTTTCCCAGTCACAGAGGCAGAGCAGGGCTCAGTGCCTCCTCCCTCACCCCCAGCTCTCCTCTGCCAGCAGGGTCCTGCCAGGGCATTTTCCATCCCACCCAGCACCATGGTGCTCCCAGCACGGGCTGGGAGCACCACGGGCTGGGAGCACCAGGCTCTCCTCTGCTGCACCCACGACGCAGAACCGCTGCAAGCCCAAGCACACGGCTGCTCTCTGGAAATGGACACCTCATGCCACTAAAACCACAGCAGCACCTGAGCACGATCATCCCACGGTCAGCCCCAAGGACCCCCCAAATGCCACAGGCAGGCTTTCCCTCCAGCTTCTCCAGGCTAAGGAAAAAACGTGCTTAACCAGATCCACAACAGCTCGGCTGGCACTTGTAGCCTCTGGCATCACCTGGCAGCTCCATTTGCAGTAGGAGGGGTCTCCTTGGCTCCTGGCTTCACAGCAGGTCGGTCATCCCCAGCCCAGCAGGTCTAGTGCCTCTGCAGGGCACTTCCAAACACCAACAGCTGCCTCTGTGATGAGAAGAAAGGGAGAGAAAGATTAGAAAACACAACAGTTGTAAGTGGGACACGGGGAAGGGACAAACCCAGCCCGTGCCATGCGTTTCAACCTGAGCCCACAGGAGCACCTGGCACGATTAGAGCAGCTACAAAGCACCAGGCTGTTTGAAAGCAGTAGCTTTGTTTTATTTATCACTTGAGAAGCACCAAAGGAACAAGCTGCTGTCCTTGCTGCTGCCAGCCAGCTGGTGCAGCTCCCCGCAGCACACAGGGCTGTGCTGAGAGGTGCTGGGGCAGTCTGCAGGCACCAGCTCTGCTGGGCAAGGAACTTCCTAACTGAAACAGGCACCAACAAAAAAAATCAAAGCCAAATGTAGCTTTTCTTGCACTGGGCAGTTGCCTCCACAGGTCCAATACAACCACACAACAGCCACAATTGCAGAGCTTGAACTCAAGCAAAATCCCAAAGCATTTGCTTAAGGAGGGACTACTACTGGATTGCCTTTGGCTTAGCCAAATGTTTGACTGCATTTGTATCCAAAAGTCTTTTGCTTAAAAGATTGGGAGTTTTGCTAAAAAACAGCCATGCAGAGGCTGTTCTGGGCTGGAACCTGAGCCAGGGCTTTCTGATTTTTAAACAAGGCATCTGGTACATCCCCTAGAAGAGCCTCTGCTCTCTGCCCTGGAGGTACTGTCAGACTCTACAGCTTTCATCTGATCGAGGTCTCCATGCTGACTCCTATCACATCACATATTGGCAGTGGGAGCAGAGGAACAGATTTCCATTTTTCACAAAGAAGTTGTCCAAATTGAACTGTTAAACAAGCTCCTCAGGTTCTTCCTTTGAACCTCTTCCCATCCTTCACACATCCCAAGAACTACCATGAATCAAAGAGGCAGCAACAAAACCAGCCCCAAACATCTGAGATTCTCCTGAAGGGAAACATTCCCACTCATGAAAGACCAGCTTTGTAATAAACATATGGCCTGAAAAGCAGAGGGGAAAACCCTTCAAAACATAAAGCAGAAGTGGAGTCACTCATGAAATTGGAGTGGTTGATGAGAAAAGCTGGTCAAATGGGTCTGTGTGGCAAACAGCAAGGCCTGAAAGAGTAAACCTGTCCAGCCACTGTACCATTTAAAACAAGTGGGGGTTTAGAAGACAGACAGTAGCCACATTATTAAAAACAAAAACAAAAACAACCCAATAAATAAATTATAAAAAGTTAAAAGATAGGCACCCAAGTGGGGGGAGGAACAGCCAGATTTGCATCTTGGTGACCATCAGCACAAGCAGCTGAGTTCCAAGGCTGAGCTGCAGGACAGACCCACCTGATTGGAGCTGTCAGCCTTACTGCAGAGTTTTGGTTTCCCATTATAGGAACAGCTCAAGAGGGTGCAGGTTTGATTTGAGCAGCATCTCTCTGCCAAGGATGAAAGCAAGGACCTGAGTACCCCATTTGTGACTTCCTCTCACATTGAAAAGTCTTCCTAGTGCACTCTGGCACCTGATCTCATCAAAAAGGAAGAGAGGGAACAGATGGAAACATAAAAAGAAACTGTCAGCTGCCAACCACTGCTCTCATCCTGTCTCCATCTCTCTCCCCACTGCGGCAGCAGCACAACCAGCAGCTCTTGCAAGGACAAGGCCAGCGGGAGACAAGGAGGATTTCAGGTGGGCAACAAACAGTAGGAATAGATGAAATCTTGGTAAGTAAGAGGTCCTTTTGTCAGGAAAGGCAACACATGAGAACTATACCATGTCCAGGAACCCTCCTGTCCCTGCAAACAGCAAAGAGTGGTATGCTGGCTGAAACAGCCACCACGCCTGAAGCCTTTCCAGCATGCCTCCACCCCCAGGCACCAGCAAAACCAGGAGCAAAGTCCCAGCAAAAGATGAGCTGGGATCCCCAGCAGGACCTGTAGGAATCTCTCATTCCTCTATCCCAGCCTGTAGTTCAGGTATTGAAGCATTCCAGGAAGCCTCAGCAGACCCAGGGGATGTCCTATAACCAAGAGCATAAGAGAAGGGACACAGAGCCACCACCCTTCCTCTCAAGGTGTTTGCTTCATGCCTGTCCCTGAGCATCCATCCTTGGCTGCCACCACAGAGACAGCCCTGCAACTTCCCCTCTCAAAGCAGCACAGGGACTCCAAGGGCAAGCAGGCCACAGAGAAAAAACCTTTCCCATTTCCTTAACCATCCCCAAACATTTTCCTCTTTCCCAGAGAGGGAGAACAAAAATTCCCCTCCCCATGCCAGAGGCAGCACATAAGGTGGACCCAGGATGACACTGAAGATCACAAATTTGCACTCATCTAATTACAGCTCTGCCAGGTATCAGGCAAAGGGATTCATCTCACAGGGGCTCAACTTTCCATATTTACTCAGGAAAAGATGAAGTCACAAGGGGAAGCAAAAAACTTGCATTCATCCCGGTGCTGGGAATGCTACAGGCAGGCTGATCTATCCTCTCTCTGTAATTAGCCTCTCTATTTTCTGAGCAGCCCAGTGGTTTCAGCAACATATAAAATCAGCTTTCTTAGTGGAAAATGACATCTTTCACCAGACTAACTTGATGGGAACAAAATGTATTACTGACAAACCTTATCTTGTCCATATCCTTGAGCTCTGCTGGCTGGATCAACATACCTTTAAAACAAGTGCCTGCAGCAGTCCTGAAAGGCAGAGAAAACAGCATCTCAGCCTTGTGGCAGAATTGTGATGCAGATGATACTGCACAGGAAAATTAAGGTGTAAGTTGATTATGCATCAGCTTTTCCCCAGCAACTACCTACAAGCAGGGTCTTGTCCCACAGAAGGCACAAGGTGTCACACTCCATGTTTGCTGTGGGCTTTGATGCCCAGCATGTCTGCAGTCAGATTACAGCACCTGCCTCCTGCCTCAGCCACCCACCTAAACACCTTGAAGAGAAATGGAAAGGCACTGACCATCCAGCTGGTGCCTTCAGCCCTCAGCATCCTCCGTCACTAAAAAAAACCAGGAGAGGGCAAGTAAAAATCATGCCCAGGCACCAGGAAACTCTAGAGGCATCCATCAGCTGAACTCCTGAGACACAAATATCTACAGTCTGTCTTTAGCACAGCCTCAAGGCAGAGCCTTTGTTTTAACCCTCCCTGGCTGCTGCTCCCACCTTTTTAATTAGGAACTGGATGCTAATTTCTCCCAGACAAGTTCACAATAACTTGCTGGGCTGAACACAAAAAGATGGCTTCAGTTTAATTTTCCTATGACTACAAGACAGAGGTTTCCAAACCTGTTTGGAAACTATTTTTTTTTTCCTGGCTGGTCTCTCCAGCACCGAGAACTCCTTTTATAAATGTTATCTCCACATAGAGGCGTCTGGGATTAACCAAGCCAGATACATCAAACCTTCCCAAGGAATAGCTGGGCTGCAAAGGAAGCTATGAATCTCTTTACAGAACAGACCCAGGAATTAGCCCAGCAATGAGGCTGGTCGGGGAGCCAGTTTGTTAAATAACACTTCTCCATGAGCAAAAAGAGCAACAGCTTTGCAGGCTGACTGGGGAAGGCTCCAGCTGCTAACAGGACACAGCTCCCTCCTCTGCTGCACTGAGAGCCCTCCCTCCCCACACAGAGAGAGCAGACCAGACAGCAAATCTCCCCTCAGACAGGACATCTGAGGCTGTAATGGCACCTTCAGTCCCTGGGCTTTGCTCCTCTCTGCTGTTCAGTAAACTTTTCTGCCTCACTGGGCACACTGGTCCCTGCATGCCCTCAGCTCGAGAGGGGACCCTGGGGAGGTCAGACCAGCCCCTCCACGCTTTCAAGCTCACTGGGCTGCATCTCTGTGCAATCCTCAAACCTTGCACATAAGGGCAGCCTATTTTTTCAGTCTCATTGGCAAACTGAGCTGAAAAGCAGTTGGGGAGGAACATTCACTTGGGAAAGCAGGATTTCTCCTTCCCAGCAAGTAGCATTTGCAGGGCAGCAGACAAACTGGCTGACATTTGCGGAGAGCTCTGAAGGCACATAACCCTCTGGAAATGTGCATCATCAGTCCTGCTATTCTTGGCCCACTAAGCTTGTTTGTCTCCCACAAAAGCTGTGAGAGAGCACAACTCTTGCACACGTGCTGTCTCCCTGGGAACCAATCCTACCTTTGTCCTCCTTGACTTAAGTGTTCATTTGAGCCCACAGCAAAATTTCAAGGCCTAGGAACACCTGGCATGAAGTGAAAACAAAGGTCAGGTATCAAGCACAACCTCTCCTGGGGATGTACCCCCAAGAAACCCTCTCTCCCCATGCTCATAATCCAGGCAAACAGCTGCTCTTGGAGACAGAAGCAATCCAAGGAAATTCCCAGCACATCCCTCCCAAAGCCCTGCTTGGTCCCTTGGCAGGGCAGGGACTGCTGCCAGTATGGGCTTCCTGCGTTCCCAAATTCCCTCCTTGACATTCCCACTTGCCCCAAGTCTATGTACAAGTCCATCTGGCAACTTCACAGCAACAGCAGTTGTTCTTCCAGTAAAATAAATTCATCTAGGAGAGAAAAGGCAGCTGGCATCTGCTCCCTGCCAGAGCCCACAGCAGACATTTCTACATGTTTTATAAGGCTCTTTTCACTCCACATAAAGCAGACTGCACAGGTGATCAGTGGGATCAGACATACAACCATGGAAAGATTTAGGTGGAAGAGAATTTGGATGTCTCTGGTCCAACCCCTCTGCACAAACCATACAATTTCCGAGTTAAAACAGATTGTGCAGGGAGGCACCCAGCAGTGTTAGGTATCTCCCAGGATGGAGATTCCCCACCTCTCTGGCTCACAGAAGCCTTCACCAGCCTTTAAAGTCACCAGACACACATTTGTCAGCTAAAAAAAGGGCTCCAAAAGATACCCTGTGCCATGATCCCGTAGTCCTTGCTCTGTAAGCTAACCTCAGCATACGCCTTCGAAGTCCTTGGCTCCCTGAAAAGAAGGAAAAGACTCCTATTGTGGGTGTTGTTTGTTTTGAAGCAGCCATGTGTTTGAACCAAAATGCCAACTGCTTCATACCGTACAGCAGAAAGGCACCGAGGTTATCGGCCCTGCACATGCAAGTGCCAGAAGATGGGTAACAGACCAAGGATCCCATGGAAATAAAAGCAACCTCTTTTAGCAACATTTATCTTTGCCCCTGCAAATGCAGTGAGATACCTACCTCTTCTTCATGGCCTCTTGCAGTCCAACAGCACCAGGCAGGCAATATCAGGGCCATGGCATCACCTCCATCTGCTTCACTGCCTAGGCAATCAGCTGAATATAAACACAGCACATCAGAGATGGACACCCAGACAGTTGATTATACAAACCAAAGGGATCAGCCAGGAAATAGTAAAAAGAGGCCTGAGTCACAAACAACCTGACAGAGCATGTGGTAAACAGGCTAATGAAAAGGAAAAAGGAAAAATGTTCCCAAAGCACCTAAGCCACACCATAGAGGAAAGGTCAGAAAGCAGGGAACATTCCAGAGTCAGGCCAGCTGTAAGTGAATCCAGCTCATGGCTCAGAAAAGCAGAGCTGGAACACATACTGAGTGCCAAGATTTGCTCAGCTAATACATGCCAAACAGCAGCTCTGTTTGTTTTCCACTGGATGAATAATCCTTTCTATCAGGATGCAATCAGGAGACTAACTCCTATTTAGCTGGGACAGCCTTTCCTCTGATTAGGAACCTGGAAATCTCAGCTCAGCCACTCACAAGTTTCTTGCTTGCAGAGAGATTGTTTATAACAGCCCAGCAGATTAAATACAGCAAACATCCACTGCAAAAATCAAAGCAAAGCCAGAGCTGCTGCTCACCTCTTTATACAGCTGCAGAGCATTTTAGATGAGGGAACAGAGCAAAGGATCATTCTTTCGCTGATCCCCTAAAATTAAAATTATGCAACTGCTTTGCATCACTCATTGCCATCCAAATTTAAATGATTAAAGGTGCTCATTTCCTTCTGGAGTCAGGGCAAAATAATGAGGACTTACCACCTCCACATGCCTGCACTTTGGACTTGTCCATATGTGACTTACACAACCACTGCAATGTCAGAGTGCAAAAAACAAAGTCTCTCCTAACAACTGATAACTGGAACTAGAGGGCTACAGCTCACAAAACAGTGGGGCCAAAACCTGAAACAAACACATGCCCAGGATATGAGGAAAATAGGGAGGAATGCTGGAAACACCACATTCCTGAAGCTAATAGCAGTATGGATGTACTCTAGACATAAAGCTCCACATGCTGCATTCCCATCACACCGTTAATGGGGATCTGAATGTTTAAGGCTGTCCTCTACCTTGCTAGAGGGGTCTGACTCCTACAGATATGCTGTAGAGGTTCTTAATTCACTCAGCCTTGGCAAAAAAAAAAAGCACAAAAAAGCTGTATTGTAATGATAAAAAGCAGGCCCAAAGCTAAACATGGGACCACTGTGGAAGTCACTGTCAGAAGTCCAGGACAGAAAAGCAAAGGTGTCCCTCCAATCTCCATCAAAAGGGGATGATTCCCAAGTGCCTCCTACCTGCTGAGTAGTAAATCAGTCACTTGCAGACCAACCAAGTCTTTGAGAAAGAGACAGAAATCTCCACTGCGAACACCAGACAAGCTCCAGATGTCTTCAGCACAGGGCTGGCTGAATTTTCCCCACCCAGGGAATTAGCTAAATGCAGTTTAACTCATTTGCCTGCTTAGTCCAGAGCACTTTTAAATCCCCACATATTGATCCAAGTTGCCAGAGGTGTTTTAACCCTTGAGACCTCAAGATGCTAAACACTGGTTGAAAAAGCAATTTTAAACACACAAATCTTATTTTCTTCAGTGTTTAAATGACTGTGAATGAACTGCTCATCCATCCTTGCTACCAGCTCTTGCTAGGAGTAGGGTTCATTCATCTCCATTTTGCATGCAATTCCTGCTTAAAATACTGAGCTGAATCAACAGATTCTGTCCTGGAGGAAAAGGTAGCCCTGCCCTGAACCTCTGTGCATCACACAGTCTTGATCTCGCTCTGCAAATTAAGGGCAAGAAGCAGGACAGAAACAGAACAATTAATAAATTGCCATAAACTGCTGGATTTTGAGGCCTGGTATGCCCCTTCTGAAAGAGACATCCATACCCACCTGGGCTAAAGGCCTGTTCCTTCCAGTCGAAGAAGCAATACAGTAATCCCTCTGTTCTTCTCCTGGTTCTGGTCACCAGAGAGCTGTCCATCAGCCCATGGCCAGAAAAGCTCAGATCCTAATTAAAGGCAACATTTAAAGCCCAAAGCAATAAAGACAGAGATTCATTGGCAGCACATGGCAAGTGACAAAAGTACAGAAGCTTTGGTATCAATTCTTTGATGGGAAAACTAAAGTTTTATAGGAATCACTGCTGGAAGGCTCTTAGGGGAGAGGGTTACACACTGTCAATTGGGAGATTTAAGCATTGCCTGGGAAATGTCAAACGCTGTCAAGATATGACAAAGCTCTCTGTAGTGACGCCCTAGCAAAGGGCTCATCTCTGAGAATGCAGACTGATGGATCACCAGCCCTGCCAACAGAAAGCAGCTTATTAGCAATTGGTACAGAGAGTACAGCTGTTGCCTTTCCCTGGTCTTAAAATCAGAGCCAAACACAGTTGAAAGGGAGAAGGGGTTTATTTTGGCATTTATTTAAGGATCCTTAAGGTGCACTCTCTGTGCGGGTGGAAGGCACTGAGAAGCACACACCGAAATGCTCACAGATACACCACATACAGTTATAGGCCTTGTGAATTAGCAAATCTATCAAAGATTCCCCAGTGAGAGGCTAGAGTGAACCCCTTGTCTGAGGAACTTTTCCCCTGGATGGGCCTATCTTAGTTTACAGAATGTGTTCTGGAGAGGACCTTGGTGTCTGGGGCTTTCTGACCCCTCCTGCGAGGCTTCCAGGATGTTTGGTCTCCTGGCTTAATGGAATATTGGGTCTGTGCTAGTTGTCAAACCTAAGGGCTTAAAATATGTGGGCTAAAATGCACTAAGAACACATAAAAGCTATATAAAAGAGTATATAAAAAGGGGTATATAAAAAGGCAAAAAATCATCATGGCATCACAGTAACCTCAAAAAAACCAGGTCACTTCACCAAGACATCCAGCATCTCCCTCCAGTACCTACAGCCACATCTGCAGCCCAGCCCTGCTGTCAAGAGTCCTCTCAGAACTTCCAGTCAGTGCTTCCAGGCTTCCAAACCCCAGCTTTCCAGGAGCTGCACTCAAGCCACTTCAGGGAAAAAAGATTAAGAAGTTCCTTAACTTCATCAGCAGACTTCTAGGAATTTTCTCACCTCAGAGAAAATGAAACGAGAGGGACATTTTTATTCATTTGCTCCAAAGCAAAATAAAACCAGCCACTGCAGCAATAAGACAGCTATCACTGGACAAGAGCTCTTCAAAGCCCTGAAATAAATAGTCTTGCTTCTAGCTTCCAGCTTCCCTCCCCAGCTTTACACCACCTTGCACAAAACCCAAAATAAAATGCCTCCAACAAGTTATCAAAGAAAGAGCATTAAAAATCTCATTGATGCCCACAGGATTAGGCATTAGCTTCTAAATTTCCCCATTCTTTGGTCTCCAGAGCAAACCTTCAGGTCCAGCTCGACCCCAGCATTAGGCTGGTCTTCTGAAATGGTAATGAAAGAGCCTTCAGCAAGATCAGACTGACGACAGAATCTTCCTTCCTTATTAGTTCAAGTCCTGCTGTCTCTGACCAGCTTGATTCCCACAACAGCTACTTGGCCTGTGGCAGCTGAACAGCCACAGAGCCTGAGCAGCTGATGAGGCAAAGCCTGGGGAAGGAAAATCAGGTGTGAAAGAAACTGAAAGTGAGAAGTACTGGGATCTGAATGTCACACCACTCTGTCAGAAATGTCCCCATCTGGCTCCAGAACTGTAGAGGCTGGTGCTCCAAGAAAGAGACACCTGGTGCTTTCTCTGCCCTTGCTTGGCACGTCAATATTTAAGCAAGAGATGCCTTTACATGACCTGCAAGATATCCTTTGAAGGGAAGGAAGGAGGGAAAGAGACAGAGAGATGGGGAGCAATATACCTTCCAAGGAAGATTAAAAGAATCAAGGCTTTGTGAAACTTAACCAGGTTCCAGACATTTTTGTATCTTTACAGATGTTACTATACAAGGAATGGAATAACATTAAAATCCATTTCACAGGGAGAAGAGAAAAGCTTTGGAGAAGAGCACAAAGGACAGCGCTGCAAACTCTTTCAAAGCCAGTGGAGCACACCTCCTCCTGGGGGTGGCCAGCTCTAATTGCCACATTGCTTCCCAGTAATGATAGGAGGAAGGGAGTCAGGACAGCTGCAGAAAGTAAATGAGACTTTTTTCTCTTCAAAGGAGAAAAAGGGAAAGAGAAAATAACTAAGATCTTTTTACCATGCTATTTGTGACAAGAGCCATCAAAGTGTGAGAGTCAGTGATGGACAGCTGGGGAGTACAGTCAGGATTCAACAAAACTGTTCAGACAGGATAAAATCAAAATTAACATTCATCAAAAGAAGTAGCCTTTTGCTTTGCCCTAGAGATACCACTGTGTCACAAGGTAAATATCCCATTCTGCTGCCCAGATGCAAACCAAGACCACTCTTTTCCTGAGGGTGGTTCCCACAGCCCTGTAGAAGGGTAAGGATTGGACACCATCTCTTCTCTAGCTGGGAAAGAGAAGCTCCGTCCTGATCTGACAGGTTCACTTTGACAGGCATCAGAGTGGGCTGTCCTGCTCACAGTCACGTATGGTAGGATGGGCAATTGTTCATGGGCTTGTCAGAGCCACAGAGGAAGATAAATCCAAAGCTCAGTCACCCTAACTTTCCTCTTCTGATCTAGTTTCATAAAGGTAAGGTTTTGAAAATATCTCCGTGACTCACCTTTTGTGCCAATGATCCCATCTTCATCAGGGTTGGCTCCCTTTTCTTAAATAAAAAGGAAAGGGCAGGGGAAGTCTGACTGAGCAAATAGTTTCCCTTCTGTGGGGGGCATCTGCTCAGCCCTCCACCACCGGGAGGCAAATTATCTTCTGGTGCAAGGGCACAGAGTTCAGCACAGCTCTGCTAACAAAGAGCTTGGCTCACCCTTGTTGATTCCTGCTTTCTAACAAGCATTCCATTTTTAAGACAGGATTTAAAAATGGGGGCATCCGCACAGCTGAGGAGACACAAGATTCCACTCCCTCCTCCTGCCTTCCACAGCAGACCTAACACCCAGGAAAAAGAAGACTTGGGAGTCATCAGATGTAACATCTCATTTATTCATTACAGCTGCCCCTGTTCTTTCCTCCATATCATTATGGGCAAAATATATGGCAATTACAGTCCCCCCTGCAGGTATATTCTCCACGAGGTTTTGAAGTGCAGCTCTGAAGCAGAGCTCCATCTAAATAGAGCCAGCTTTGAGATCTGCATCCCAAAGCTCAGTGGGAAATGGGCACCTCAAATCCTCAAAAAAACATCAAGCAAGCCACCTAGGACACCGTGCCCTGTGCTGCAGTGATTCCCTTCATCACATCAAAGGTGACAGTGTCATCTGACAAATCACTCGTTCTTGCTTTACAGGACTCTTGTGTCACAGCATTGCCTCCAAAGCTTCCCATTTCCCCTGCAGAGCAAGGTTACCCCAGCATTTAAACATCAGACAACAGGTTCACCTGACACTTTAGAGTCAGCTAAGGCACAGCTCAGGCCCTGCACAATTTATGGTGCTCCTGGAAGCTGGTGGCTGTAGAAAAATCCCCTCTCTGGGCACAGCCTTGTCTCAGCTGCCAGAGCCCCCACACAGCCCACTGGGTCTGAAGGCACATTTTTCACTGCCCTTCAAGTCTCAGAAGGCCAAGACTTGAAAGGGATACCCTAAGGACACAGTCAGAGCAGCCCTGGCTGTAGTGAGGGAATAAGATAAGTCAGATAGAACGTAATACCTCTTCCATTTAGTTTCCAGAAATCCTCAAATAACAGAGAATTATTCCACACAATAACTTTTGCAGCTTGGGGAGATAGAGTCATGCATTTGAGGACATGTACAACCAGTGTGTACCGGCTTGTAGCTGGGTGCTCTGCATTCTTCTCACTTCACTCCTGTTGAGACATTTTGACTCCTCAGCCCTAAATCCTGGTTCTGCGATAATTCCCCAAATAGTCAAACTGCAGTTTCAGGCATCCCATTATCCGAGATGATCCTGGAAGTGTGGCTGACCACAATTCAATCTTTCCCATAAGAAACAAGGGACAGAGGAATTTGTGCAGGCATTCCAGAAATGCACACAACCTAAGCCCATGGGATAACACATGTAGCACGGAAGATGGAGAGACAAGCAAGACCACTGGGGTTGTCAGCTGCCAATTCAACACCTGGTAATGACAAAAGTACTAAAGGAGATTCTGCTTTTAAAATACCAAGAACTAACTGCTTATTAGCCTCCAGTTGAGTGGAAAATCCCTTCATAACACAAAATTAAACTTCATCATGTCCTGGTGACCCTGTCTGACCCATCTTCAAACACATCATCCTTCTGAAAGATCTCAGCTGCTTCACCTGCGAGACTGAACACCGGACAAATCTCTCACTGCCAGTGGTCCTGCTGCCTCTTCCAATCCACTACATTTTCATCACCACCTTCCCCATGCCTGCTGCTCACTGAGGTCAATTAAGGATGAAGGATAGCAGGACACTGACATCAGTAACCAGAGTAGGGTATTAAATAGCTGCCAGCAGAGCTCTGAAACAAAAGGGACAGACAGCGAGGTGCTACTGTACACAAGCTTTCACAATGCAAATGCAGAAGAGACAGGGCTATAATCTGCCTGCAGGCCTGGAAAACCCAACCCCCTCAGCAGCAGCAGCACTGCTTACACCTGCAAACTTCCTTATCTAAGTCTTACTGACTTCGATAGAGATCCAGCTCAGCTCTGAGCTCTGCTGCCATTTTGAGGCGTTCCCTCTGCTGTGGGGCATTGTCAGCATCAAGGCACAAAACCCTAAACCAGAATATGTACACACAAGGTTGGGTGCAAGCATCCTGATGTCCTGTTCCAAACAGAAGCTGCAGAGCAAGGAAGCCTGTCTTATCCACAGAGAGCTTGCAATAAGCATTAACAATACATGCACTACCACTAAAACTACTTCAAGGAATCCTTCCCATCCCCACTGTCTGGTTCACCAAGCACAAAATACCTGCTCTGGATCAAGCCTTATTGTCTTCCTTTTCCCACATTGCCAGTTCCAGGTTGGACATCACCATTCTCCAGTCATGACTTGCTCTAAAAGTGGGTTTGTTTTGTGTGTTACATTCTATGTTTGCTGTGGTACTTTGTGCTTTTAGGCTTGTGTTTTCAAATTCTTCTTAGCAGTTACAGGCATTGACAAAAAAACCACAAAAGAGAACAAAAAGCTCTCCTAATTCTAACACAAATAGCCTGGGATTTCATGAAAAGTTCAATACTGAAAGGAAGTGAGGAAGATTTAAAAGACTGTTCTGCAGTTAACAGTCCACAAAAATAACACAGCAGAACTGTGGAGAGTCCCATCAAAACCTGCAAAGCTCTAATTCAAGCCTTGCTTTTCTTTCAACCCTCAGCTTCACATGAGGCTCAGAGTCCATCCACACATCTGTCACACCTCCCCAACAGCAGCTTTCAGATATATGGACCTCTTACACTTGGTTTGCCAGTCAGGCCCTGTTTCAGTAGCATCACTGCACATTGCTCTGCTCTAGTCAGGGTCAAAAATTAGCATTTCCATTTGTCCATGCTCATAAGCCAAGACTGTACTGCAGAGGCCTGGGAAGGCTTCTTGGTACAGAGATAGCTCCTCTGGAATTAATGCATCTTGCATCAACAGAGGCAAAGTCTTAATATTTCAGCAAGAACCAAGACTTCATGTGTTGGCCCTATTCCAAAAACTTGGGCTACTTACATCACATGCACTAGATTCAAATAAAGCAGCATTATGGTTTAGTTAATTTTTTCTGCTCCATATATTTCCACAGGCATAAGAAACAGGCTTCTGAATTTGAAATGGAGCCTGAAGTTTCTGCAAAGCTTCACTTCCCAAAAAGCAAATATTTACATCCACTAGCACCAGCTGCCTCTTTTCTTTTTTCCTCCATTTCATTTCCAGATGCATTACTGGTACATCTGCTCCATTAATTAAAACTGATTTACACAAGACAAAATAGAATCATTATTACAAGCCTTCAGTGCAAATGAGTGACGTCTAAAATTGCACTGACATCTTCCAAAATTCCCATGTCCCATTTTTGCACCTTTGCTGCTTGAAAAGTGTTCTGCTCTGTTCAAGTCCATTGGGCATTCCTACAGCTGAAACCAGAAGATATTTCAGCCTAACCTGACTCTCCTGACTTGCTCTTAGCTCCTGCCATGAATGATTAACACAGTGGGGACTGAGGGGAAGGCTGGTGGTGTTTGGCTGTATATTTTCATGATCTAACCATTTTTCAGGCTCATCTTTAGGAGAGCAAGGAGTGGTGATGTCGTTTGGCTTCTGGCCTTAGCTGACCTTACAGTGCTTAGGAAGGTACAACCCAACACACGCCTGCTGAAGCAACGCAGCTCAACAGCTCTGAGGAGCAAAGAGCTTCACCACGGTGACCCCCACAGCCACAGGTGTCCTTCCTCAGAGTCTTACTGGCCTCACTCAGGTTTGCCTGTGGGCAGTAACCCAGAGGCTACTTCAGGTCAGGAAGGCTCCTCAGCAATCCTTGCCTTTCATTATCACACTCTCTGAAAGGTGGAATCTTCCAGACACAGCTCAGAAGGGCTTGAGGTGGGAAGGGGAAGAGAAGAGCACACAGACAGCACAATTTCAATTTATGCTCCCTCTGGAAAGGATAATACCCCTCTGCCAGCTACAAAGAAGGTTCTGCCCACGTTTTTCCCTGTTCTTCCTATATCTGCACACTTTTCTGACACCCTGCTGGCTATTCCAACAGAACCTTGCCCTCAGTGTCTCCGTAGGACGCATCAGCCACAGAGGCCATCTCATTCCCCATATCTTGACCCCAGCTTCAATTTAATCTCTGCTGTGAAAAGCCACAGAAGTGGAGTCCTTAAAACTTATCTACCTTCAAGGGAAAAAGTAAATATACAAGTTGGCTCCAAGAGCAGATGGTGTCTAAAGGAAATTATGATAATTAAGCTTCAGAGTTGTAGATTTCCAAGGGACTATTCCACTCCAGCACCAGACCTCTAGGCCAGTGCAGCAGTTAAAAGTTTCACCACACTTTATTAATTGCTAATTACTGCTTCATTACTTCCACTCATGCTCCCGAGACTGCTGCTGTCACTGTTTCCTTCAGGGGTCACTTCAAAACTGCAGAGAGTGATGTGATGAGTAAGGTCAGTTACTGAAACATAAATAGGTCTTCTCAGCTGCTACATGTGCTCAGCCCCAAACCAGCTCTAAAGCCTGTTACACTCACTAAGCACAGTTTGTCATCAGGATCATATGAGAGGACTCAGCATTTGCCCAATTTACAATTGCACATTTGTAAATTTATACCATTTACATGTGTAACTTCTGTTCTGGCTCCCTTTTGGCAAACCCCACTGTCCCAACATCCAGCCTGAGGAGCAGTGGCTGTCTTGCCTGCCCCCTCTGTAACCCAGTCAGGAACTAGTCAGAGTGAATTTTGTATCTGAGTTTAGTCCATTTCCTACTCAAACTCTCCCCCCAAAAAAGTTTGAGCAAATGCAGTCAGAGTCTGGTCTTGAGTTTTCGCACACAGAGCGGTGATACTGCTGGGAATTGAAAGCTGGACAATATCCAGAGCTTTGAACAGGTTTCCAAGTCTGAAAACAGTTTTCAAGCACAGAACTTTCACAAAGCTAGTCACGTAATTAAGAGCCAAACCACTTACATGAATATAAATTTATGGGCTAATACTACCCGGTTTCATAATGGAAACAAAGTTAATTTGGGTTTTATTCAGTGCCAGTGCTATTAACTATGCATCTTAGGCATAACTGAACTTCTCCATAAATCTAAATTTCGTTAACACCCTGAAATCAATTACTTTGTGATTTATAGTTAAGACCATAGTGCTGACAATTATTAAACACCAGCCTACTCTGGTGTTTCCACACAAAGTGCAAGCTCACCCTAGGTGAGGACCAGCCTCTCCAGTATTCCCAAAGAGCAAAAGTAAGTTTTTGAACTAGCTTTCCGTTAATTCCCAATACATCAGCTGGATCCAGTTTGTGCTAACACTCAATGCTAGTTCTAAGAGCTGCTAGGTGGTTTTCAGGTGTGACAACAAGCCTCTGCTGCGGAATACCACCATTCCCACCAGGCAGGAATCCTACAGCCATCCCGGCCCTAGGTGCACTAATCCCAAACACATCCTGTGCTACTGATCCACTCCATTGAGGGCTCTACATGCTGTCTGCACAGCTGGCAGCATGGTTTGCTGGGCACCATCAGCATCGTTGCAGCAGGGAAGGCAGGGAGCTGCTCAGAGGGCTCACACAATCCTGATGGCCCCACACTCCTCTGCTGAACACTCTTCTGTCAGAGCACACCATTATTCGTGGGGACGTGCAGCTATTCAGCAGCCACCTTGGAATTAGGTTTAATTGTGACCCCAAGACAGATTTCATTACATTTCAACTCAATGGTGTTGAGTTGTGCTCTGTCATCAACCTGGGGGAGTCAACTGATTATAAAGCAAGTATTTAATCACCTTAGCCCCCTAGAGACTTAAATTAAGGCACTTCACCACAGTCCCTTTATTCCTTAGTCTTAATTGAGGTTTCATTACCCACTGGCTACAGGGTCATTGTTTTGAGGCTCAGGTACCTGACAGCTGAGGACCTGGGGCTACCTCGGCATGAGCTTCCATTTATATCAGGCAGCATTTGCACATTCATCTCCATGATACCCAGATAATGATCTCTGGCTTCAGCAACAAATAAGTTTTGAATATTGATTCACTTTCACCCTGCTATCCCCCAATCTAAACAAATCAATTCACCAGTAAGTGACAGGCACTTCTCCCTGCTACCCCCAATTTAGATAAATCAATTCTTTAACAAGCGAGTCATCCCCATTTAGTAAAGCACTATGAAGACAGACTTCAATAAATCTGTTCACGTTTCCTACAGAGGAAAAAAAATTGTTTTAATATACAATTTCATATTATTGTTTTAATAAAAGGAGCCATTAACTGTGGTGCTCTAGGGCAAGTTGTATTATAGGTAAAATTTCATCCCCCCAGTCTCGATGGGGGAACAGAAGACCTGACACAAGACAGAGAAAGGACATTTGTTAAATAGCTGTTCAGCCAGGGAGAAAGCTAATTTGCTTTGGGCTCAGTGCTTTGTCTTCGCTTTCAACACCAACTATTTAAACTCAAAAACTGCCAGGCATGCTAGCATATTAAGATCTACCAAAATTCAAATAAGATGCATAATCTAAATAATGTAGTGTATAAATTGACTTTAAGGACTGAAGAAGTCGCATATGCATCTTTTAAGGTCTGTAGCAGCAAAATGAAGACATCCATATTTTCCCTTTACTTTCCAATCTGCCATTTCATTTCTTTAGGCACTGTTTTTATACTGTTATATTGGGAATGCAAATATTTCATAAAACTTTTTATAAGCTTGAATACAATTCTGAGCATTTACATTTTCCGGTAGTTCAGTAAATCCATAAACCCATTAAACAGTATTTCTACCAAAATCAACCTGACAATCCCCAAAACAAGCACTTCCAACCCAGTCTTCTGTTTCAAGGACACTTCTAAGTCCTCATGTCCCCCTGAAGAACATTTAGACATTAACAACCAAAGCCTAAGTCTTAAGCTTCACTAAAACCAAGAGAGGCAACGCTGTCCTGCAGTTCATCATCCATTGAACTCCTCTTCTGCATAAAGATTTCCCCAAAAAACACCAACTAGCTATAAGGAAATGAAGGTATAGGAACAGGATCCATTTCCTGTGTCATCTCACACCTCTAGGACACAGAATGATCTTCCCCAGCTCTCTAATTTGGTGCTCACTTCCAAAGAGAAAGGCAATGAGAAAATCCCATTAGCATTAATAATTCCAATCAAAATGAGTTAGTGAGCAGTCTCTAGACAAATTGGATACCCAACCCAAAGACAATCACCTGGAACCCCTGGCAGTGCAGCAGAGCCAGCCCTGAGGAATAAGGCACACAGCTTTTTCTTAATCACACCACTTGGTGAAGGCAAGCAATTAGGATGAAAACATTTTGGTAAGAATAAATAATAGACTTTGCAGACAAAAGTACACCGTACAACAACCTTGTCCTACCAGAGCAGTTGTCATAGCCAGGAGAAATTGAAGATCCTTAAGACAAAATCCTTGCTGCTAAAAGTTACAGCAACCACGGAGAGGGACATGGACTGTAAGGCTCAGTGACAAGGCCAAGGGAACTGCATTCAGGCCTCCTCCAGTGCTCTGACCACATCTGCCAGTGGAGTCTCTCTGAGCTGGTAAACTCCAAAGTTAAAGTTAAACAGAGAAATAAAGACCACTGTACCCTTCACTCATTAAGGATGGATCCACATGGCAAGATGAGGAAAGCCTGGCAGAAAAGAAAAAAAAAAAGAAAGAAAAAAAAAGAATTAAACCTCCCCAGGCCCCCCTACTGCATTTCCTTGATTTGTTCCATGTTTGGTAAAGAAACATGTAAACAGAAACACCAAAAACCTAAAATAAAAGGCTTTATTTACTCCAAATAACATTTGTTTTCCTTTTTTTAAAAAAAAGTCTTTTATCACTTTCAACATTTGTCAGTAAAATGAAAATATACAACAGCCGTGTAAATCAACATCTTTTCTTCTACATCAAAAAATATATGCATCCTTCACATCAAAAGAACACATGGATTACTTACAACACAAAAGCTTCATGGCTGTACAATCCTGAGGGTTCCCACACTAACATGAACACACTTGTGTGCACAAGAAAGGCAGCACACCACTGGTGAACTGTTTGTTCAGATGGTAACACCTCAAAGCCTTTGTTTTAAGGATTTTTAGCAAGGAAAGGCTGGCAAATCACAGCAACTGCATGTTATATGAGCCTCTCATGGCTGGTAGAAGTTTCCTGCATTTAAATGTCTCCTAAAGGTTCTGCTTGTTATAAGCCTAAGTGTCTACAGCCACTGTCTAATTCTTTTAGCAAATTTCATTCTTGAGAATTGAGCTCAGCTTTGGACCCATAAGAAGTCACAAGAGAGGGCTTGATGGCAATCCAAATTATTGCCTGAAGAGTAAGCAATGAACAGCCAGAGGCTGAGCGCTTCTCTGGCATAAACAGCTCCATTTGATCCTTCTGTCAAGTGACTGAAGTGCACGAAGAACTGGAACTCAGGATATCAGCATGGCATTCACAAAACAGCTGCAAGAATGAGATGGAGAAACCATTATCAGGCTTTGGCAAGGAAATTTTCATCTCAGTCCTCGCTCACTGAAGTGCTAAAGAAGAGGCTGATATTCAAAGGCTGTAAGGTGAAAATTCAGAGGCTCTTGCTTAAGAACGGTAAATGGGGACATGTACTGATAAACACCATTTCATACCATCCAAAATGGTAAGGCAAGTTACACAGGATTTCCCCCACATCACCATTAATTAAACCAAATGTAAATTAAAGGGATGTCAAAAGACAGTTTTTAAGGATGGTAACAGGAGGCTCTGAGGCTTATGCTCACTTGTCAGCCCTTGCTTCCACTGAATCACAGATTCTCTGTTATTCTGCATCCTAAAACACCCAACTCAGTGGCCAGAAATCAAGGTCTGGTTTTCTTTTCTCCTATTTCCTACACAGACAATAGGATTGATAGCTCGAAACATCCTCCCAGCACTCTCAATGTCACACCAGTTTTGCATTAATGTTACCTTCACATCAACAATGTTTTTAACACCTTCTGCCTGCCTGTCAAACAAGGTCTAGCAGCAGCAACTCACGCAGTTCTAGAATTATTTTGAAGTGCAATGTCACTAGTCACTTGCTGCTGCTGAGCTTGCACGATCAGGTGGAGCTGTCTCTTCGCAATGGCTGTGTTTAAATCCCATAGAAACTCCAACAGCTTGCCCTGGAGGAGAATCTCCATGGGCACGAACTGCAGAACCTGCTGGGGAGAGTCCGTGTCCAGCAAAGAGCTCATCAGTGTACTCAGATGCTGCAGATATTCCAGAACCGGCGCGGGGAGGCCTCGGTAACCAACGCACAGCAAAGCAGCGCCGCTCCTCAGCGGCTCCCGGGAGGTCGGACACGCAAACGTGATGCTCCTGAAACAGCAGTGCAGGATGAAGACCAGGCCAGCTGTGAAGCGTGTCAGGCAGGAGAGAACAGGCAAAACCAACGCATCTCCCACTGCCAGCTGGGCCAACGAATGCAGAACACACTCCAAAAGCTGCTGCTGGTACTTTGGTTCTCCATCATAAAGCAAAGAGAAGCTGAAAGTCAGCAGCATGGCCGAGTCCATGGGCTTTATTTCCATACTGGGCTGGCTTTCTGTGTCACAGACAGATGGAAAGCCCACCACAAGGCACTTGAATTGGTCACTACAACTTTCATTTAGGACTTCCTGATGGCACCTGGAAAGATCAGACACTTTTGCCAGTATGAGTTCCCCAGTAAGAACTTCACAAGAGTGACAAGGCTGCAGCATTGATCTACTTTTCAGCCTCCCCCCACCCAACTCCTTCACCGCTTCATTAAGATTTTCCAAGACCTGAACATCACAAAATGGAGAACACTTTACCCTTGGCAATCTTTTTCCTTCCAAAATGTACCAAAAGCTACATTCAAGGTTAGAAAATGATCCTTCCAGGATGCACATGTTCCCAGCATTATTTAAACTATGTTCCTCAGCGCAGTGATTAAAATAGCCCTTTGCCACTTTATCATTCCACGTCAGGGTTTCCATCATCTTCCTTTCATTGTATGTACTAAAATATTTGTTTCTTTGCCCAAACCACTTTGCATTCATGCTGCAACCAGCCTGGGATTTCTTGACAAGCCAGTTATTTCTGCCAATGGGTTTCATGTGAAACCTTTGCATGAAGAACTCTACTGCACAGTCTCTTAACTTGTTCAGTTTCACCTGCTCTGCTTCTTCCATGCACTCAAAGAGACGGATGTTCTCAGAGATAGTCTCTACCTGGCACTTGTGGAAGAACACGCAACACTCTTCATGTGTTTTAAGGAATGATTCTGGTAGTGTATGCTGGGGGAAAAGGGCTTTGTTGACCATTTCTGTTCCGAAGTTCTGTGTCATTTTAGGAAGAAGCAGATCGAGGCTCTCTCTGCCCATATAGCGAAGACAAACCACATAGGCCTCTGAGTTTCCAGCTTTGCTGGTGGCTGGTTTAAAGACATGGACCTCCTCAAAAGTGCAGTTTAGCAGAAAAAGCAGGTTAATAGAACAGTGTTCAAACAGAGTGAACATCTTCAAAACAAAGGATCCTCCAGTGCCCAGGATCATTAAAGCAGTGACTGTTTCACAGTAATGAAGGGGGGAGACGAGAGCTTCCTGCTCGCCTGGGTTTCCCTGGCAATCAAAGCTGCCATCAGCAGTTACCAAGTGGACTGTGGTCATACTGCTCACAAAGCTCTGAAGTCCTGTTAGATGTCTTAATGTCATCACATCCCCAGTGTTATCCGGGCCAAAGTACCACCAAGGTAACGTATTTGCTATCAGACGGTCATCCATGATCATCATAAGGGTGTCATTGGCTTCATGGTAAGGGTTTAGAGTATTAGCTACCCAATTCCAGTGGCAAGGGACATGGTGGGACTTCAAGTAGTGGTTAAGGCTAGCTATAAAAGCTCCAGGTGCTTCACAGAGGTGGACAGAATTCAGTTCTCCATCCTGAAGAGCTTCCTTGGGGAGAAGAGAAAAACTGCACAGGATTTCATGAAATTTGCACCACGCTTGGGTACAGAGCTCAGCACTCACAGATTTCTTCACATGAGATATTATTTTCCCTGCTTTATTGGTAAATGAGGTGTGCCGATGCCAATCCTCAAGGTTCTTATCACTCAGCTGGTTCTTCACTTCATTCATTGAGTCCTTCAGAGCCAGGAGCGAGTGAAATTCCATGTGATCACATGTAAAAGCATTGCTGGGATCTGGCAGCTTCCATTCATCATTCAATGGCTTAGTGTAAGTAAACTTCTTCGCAAAGAGCTTCTCAATTTCAGAAAGAATTTCAGGACTGAACTTTTCAAGGTTGGTCTTCTGGTCAACATAAGGCTGCTTACATTTATCCATTCTTGGGTGGATTCACAACCTGGACAACAGCAG
Source organism: Aleadryas rufinucha (assembly GCA_013397815.1). NCBI lineage: Eukaryota > Metazoa > Chordata > Aves > Passeriformes > Aleadryas > Aleadryas rufinucha. The sequence continues at coordinate 36,525 of VZTH01015343.1, read as the reverse complement.
GGGAGAAGAAACCACATCATTCCGATCATACCAGAACAGAAATAGGAAAAGCTTTTTATAAAAAATAAAAATGTGTCCTGCTTAACTGCTGTATTCTGGAACAGGAGGAAAATGCTTCATGGACTCATACACCAATGAGGAAAGTAAATGAGGGCTATCCTAAATAAGGCCATTTGGAAATCAGGAGGGTCACCAGTTCAATCGCCCTTCTTGCTATTTACACAGTAAGTGAAGAAGAGTTGGCTGGTGCTTGACCCTCTACTGACTCTGAATACTCTGTTCACTTTATAGGTATAAACACCTAAGTACAAATATCTCTCTCAGTCACAAAAGACAACACACCACAAGCTCTCCAAATTCAGCAAGTGGCCCAGAAATCTTATCATCTGATTATGGCAGTGTCTATCTGAGAGCTCAAAGTATGGAGGGTGGGGAGCCACATGCAAAGGCAGCTTTGAGAAGGAGCACAGCTACTGCTCCTCCAATTTCCCAAGTGGGAACAACCCTCCCACCTCTTCCACCAGCGTGATGCTGGGGGAGCCCCTCAGCTGAAGGGCCCTGGAGGGATGTTGGACACCAGGCTGTGAGCAAAACCCCCTTCTCTGCTAAGCATTACTGCTCCCTGCCAGATGACTGCAAACCCTTATGCCTTCCTTTAATGACTGAAAAAACTGTGATAAATCTGAAATAAGAGGACTTGGTTGCAGCTGTGGTCAGTGGGAACCTGTGCTTGATGTTAAAGAAGAACGTAGTGCCAAGTGTTGTGCGCGAGTGGGTAAAGGCCGACAAATACGAGCACACTCCACACAAAGCTAACAAGGCTGCTGCCATCTGCTTCACCACTCAGCACAAAGCACACCCAGCACAAGTGACAGGCACTAACCAGGAATCAGCCAGCCAGCAATTTATTCCAAACTAAAATGTTCATTTAGGCAAAATAATTTAATCAAAATTACCACCCGGGATAGGAAATCTCTCAGCCTATCATTTTAAACATCCCCCAAGCCCCCCCCCATTCCCTCAAAAGCAAAATACAATGACCTCAAGTGTTACATAACATTTGAGTTTGAGAAAATACTGGATTAAAATTGAAAGAGCTGAGAAACTTTGGAAACAATAGGCAGCCTCAGCACTTTACTCTTCCCCTCGAACCCATACAGTATCTCAGGCCGCATCCCACGTCTGTCTCCCCTCAATCACCATCAGCCCTCTGAGGAAAGGAGAGGCATATGCTCACACACACAGCTACGGTTTCATTTTGCCTTTCCCCAGTTCAAGGCCTTTCAAGAGGCAGGTTTAATTTCACTGTCCTCTACGCAGATGTGCTCTGGCTTTAATCTCATCTTTTCTCACAGGATGTTCTGAGGGAGGAGGAAAACTGAGAGAAACACAGACCATTTGCCCTGGACTAGTTGATTTCATTTTAAACACCAACTATGACCCCCAAGTTTAAATTACAGCTCAGTCCAGTTACTCATAGAAGAGGTTTGGGTTGGAAGGGACCTTAAAGATCATCTCATTCTAACCCCCCTGCCATGGGCAGGGACACCTTTCACTAGATCAGGTTGCTCAGAGTTCCATCCAACCTGGCCTTGGACATTTCCAGGGATGGGGAAGCTACAGCTTCTCTGGGCAACCCGTACCAGGGCCTTACCACCCTCACAGAGAAGAACTTCTTCCTGACATCTAATCTAAATCTCTCTTAGTTTAGTTTAAAACCGTTCCCCCTTGCCCCCTCAACTATCTGCCTATGTAAAAAGTTACTCTCCCTCTTTTGTGTAAGCCTCCTTTAAGTACTGAAAGGGGCTCTAAGGTCTCCCCGGCACGTTCTCCAAGTCTGAACAACCCCAGCTCTCTTAGCCTGTCCCAGAGGTGCTCCAGCCACAATACTAACAAGTTCAACCCTAAATCCAAGCTCACTCAGCGCAAAGCAAGAACAGGCAATCGCCTGCTTTTTCATCATCATATCCAGCCCCCTTCCGGCCGGGACCGGGCTCTGGGCTCGCCCCACCGCGCAGCTTCTCACCCATCCCCGCGCTCCGCTTCCCGCCCGCCGCCTCAGCGCGGCCCGGCCGCCTCCCTCCGCCCCGGCCGCTCGTAGCGCTGCGCCCGCCCGAGGCGCCTCCCCGCGCCGCCCGCTCCCTACGCAAGGCCGCGGCTACAGGGCGGCCCGGAACCGCTCCCGCTCTTACCCGGCGGGAGCGCGCCCGGCCCGGCCCTCGCCCGCCGCCCGGCACGCCCTCTCCTGGGGCGGCACCGCCCTGGCCCGGGCCGGGAGGGCTCCTGCCGCTGGGGCTTTGCCATCAGCGCTGAGCGAGGCTCGCAGCTGGGACGGGGGAGTAGCAGCCGAGTCCCGTGTGCCCCGCGAAGGCTGCGCGGGCCGGGCAGGCGGCAGCGCGGCTAATCGGCTCCATTTCCTAAACAGGAGCTTAAGAGCGGCTGCTTCTCACGAGGAAAGGGGCGCAGAGGAGCCGCCTGCCAGCAGCGGGGCAGCCCAGCAGGACAGCATTGCTAGGAGTTATCCACGCAGCACTTACCACGCGCTAACACTGACAGGTTGCTCAGGAAGAAAAGAGGAGAAGAGCTTTGTTGGGACTTGTGGCCACCCGCTGGCGAGGGAGGGCTGGGGCTCAGCGCCCTGTGTGTTTTTCCCCCACGCCCTGGGCTGCCTGCCCTGGGAGCCTGAGCCAAGCGCCATCGTCTCCCAGCCCTGCAGGGGCCACGGCTCAGCACACGCCGCGTCTCCGGAGTCAGCAGTGATGCTCCTCCAGAGCTTGCTTCACCCTCTGTAACCCACAGGGCAGGTGCCTAAGAAGACTCTTCACATAACAACTCACTTTGCTGCCCTTTCTAAATCCCCAGGAGACTTGCTACACCCAGCTTGGGTTAGCAGGAGGCAAGAGCCTTGAAATATTAACAGAGTCATAATGAGCATCACCAAGCATCCATTGCAGCATCCCTGGAAACACACAGACGCTTTAGACAGCAAAACAGCAACTAATCTGCACACAGAAGCAGGAAGATCAAAGCACATTCACTATTACAGTAGACAGCAGGTGCGAGTTGCTGTCCAGACTTTAAATATTGCAGGGATTTTCCTATATACAGGTTCAGGAATGTGGCACTCGCCAGCCCTTCCGATAACAAATAGCCAACAATGGAGCATGAGTAAGCAGAAATCCTTTTGCTTTAATACCAGGCTCCCTGCTATTGACTTTTGCACTCACACATATTCTTCATGAAGCTCAATCCAGTCCTAAGCCAGAAGTAGTTTTGGTACAGAAATTCAGTGCTATCAGTACTAGACACTCCAGAACTGATAACTTGGGAAAATTTTGCTTGAAGCCCAGTAACTGGAAAAAAACCCCTTTAGAAGTCCGTCTTAAGCACATAATAATGTATACATAAGTGATCTTTTCTCCTGCTCTAGGTCCATGAGAGAATTTATATGTTAAAGTCCTAACTGAGCACAGGGATCTATAACCAGACAATTTTCCTCCCCTCTTTTAAACTACTTGCTTGTTTCCTAAAATGAAGCAATATTACTATAAAATAGAAAGAATCGTAAGTACAGAAAAAGCCCAAACTAAAACTCTTTAAATCCCTTGGGGAATGGGGAAGAGACAATGTATTTTTCAAGCCAAAACTGTCATATTGACCCCTAGTAGTGGTGTAACAGAAAGGTACATATTGGCTACCTCATCAGAAAGAAGTTTTACCTAATGAGAAAGAGCTGAGGTGCAGCTGGAAGATTTCTGTGTCTGTCTCAATGCCTCTTCAGCCTTTGACTGGCCTGTTGGAAAATCACCTTTACTCAACCAACATTTCTGGCTATGTAAAAGTAGAGGGAGAGCTGGGGCAAATGAATGAAAGCAGATGGGCAGATGGTGAGGTGGGGAACTGAGTGTGGAGTTGGGGGTGTGATGGATTCTCCAGTGCCTGGTCTGGTCTCTCTTGATTGTACAGGGCACACAGTAATGGCATTGCTAAAATCTTATCCTTAGCTCATGAGAATTTAAAGTTAATGGGCAGGTCAGAGATGTGTTACAGTCTGAAATGTTTGTGTCCTGTGTTTGTAGTATCTCTGATATCTCCAGGGGTGCTGTGATGTTTTGTTTGCCTTCCTTTTGTTGTTTCTGTGTACTCACACTCCTGCCACAGGGTTTACACTGACTGACTTCTGTGGGCCATAGGTAATTAAAGCATTGAGTTTAAGGGTTGATTCTTTTAAATTTCTTCTTAAACACATCACTTTTCACATGTTCTTGAGTGTTTTGATAACACTACCAAGAGGACAGCTACAATTCAGTTCGTTGGGGAAAGTGGTATGTAAGCGAGACTTGACCTTTTCATTTCTACCCTGCCAGGCTTTTACTGTAGCTTGCAGCTTCTCAGTGTTACACTCCCCTGGACTCCTGAAGATAAGGCTCTTCCAAATCACAGGAAAGAACAATTCATCACTGAGCACATGACAGCACAAGAGTCCTAGCTAAAATAAATGTGATTGAATAGCATGCTTAAGAAAAAATGTGATGCTTTTTCTGAAATTAAACTTTTAACTCAGCTTGTGAGCTTCAGGATCCTCCTCTGTTTTCTGAAATCTCTTCAAGTTAAAGCAAAAATTTGAGTAGACACTTCTATCTTATGCAAAATATTCTTTTTTTGTTGTTTGTTTGTTGGTTTGGATTTTTTGGTCCATGTAAGATACTTAAAATGTGAACATAGCACTTTCTTTCTGCTTTAGTCCTGCTCCTACGGAGCTAAACTTTTATCAGCTGATCAACAGCTGATATTTTCCCAATCAGACCATAACCTGTGTGCACAGCTGTGGCACCACCAGCCCCAGATGGAAGCATCTGCCTTTAAGGGAATATTGGGAAGTTAAACACAGGAAGTTAAACATCTCGTTAAGAACAAAGTAGTCTTGTTTATGCCCCTGACTTATTTTTTATTTTGTAGATATATGGTTTAACTCTACTATGTGATGGAGCTGGGGTGTATTGCTGGAGTGTTTGGGAGCTCTTTCAATCGTATTGGATGTGTCTGAAGTCATCTGGGAAGACTTTGCTGAGCCATGGAAGAAACTTCATAGATTCCATGGGATACCCAGTACTTCTCACCCTGCTTCTAAAGATCAGGCCCAAACCCACATAATTTTGCACCAGATCTCACCATGGTTTATCTATCACTGTGCCAGATGCAAGATATTTGTAATTTGGGGTGATAGCATTGGTGTGGCAGAGCAGTTGAGAGAAGGCTCTCAGTCAGACATGAGAAGAATCATCCACAGTGATTGTGTGGATGATTATGATTAGATTTATTGCTAATGCAGTATCTAAACTTTGCCAGTGCGGTATCTAAATCACAACTCTATCATCTATTGCAGTGTGGTGCTGGGACAGCTGGATGCCCTTAATGAAGTGGGTTTCCATGACCTTGGGGACTGATCTTTAAGGGTCATTCTTGTTCTGCTTCTGGCTTGCAGTCCAAAGTCAGGCAGATTTTTGTTTCACTTTCATCACCAGAGGAATTGCAGCCACTATCTGCTACGAGGAAAGTGAGTTAGGAAACTCCAGTAAACAGTGTCTAATGTAGCCAGTTAGTAAAATGATGTTCAATTGTCTAACCTTTGCTTCTTTAAACAGAAATCACTGAAATGAAAGCGAAAGCCTATCGACTATTCAGTAATGTGTTATTATTGCACCACAAACAAGATAAAGAGGAAGCATTGATCCTGTTGGAGCAGCACAAATACACCCTGACAGACCACGGCTACAAGTGGTAGTATGTTCACCTACTGACCTCCAGAAAGCAGTGTTTTCCAAAGGGGGCTTTGGGGAAATGAGGACGTGGTCCTGAGACCTAGGGAAAGGTCTGGTATCAAGTTCCACTGTGTGAATGTATTATCAATTATTGACAAGGAAACCAGACCACAGAGCAGGATAAGCTTTGGTCCTGTGTTGTTTTGATATGCATAAGTGGCCTTCCTAGGGAGAAGTCATATTCTTCGTATGGAGAAGCATATTGGAGCCCCAGGCCAGCAGCTGGCTGTGCTGCAGGATATGAACTCCATTTACCTGTGTTGAATAGGGAAATATATCTCTTGTCAAGAATTCTTAGTGATACATGAGCTGTGTAGTATCATTTAATAATCTGAGAATTGTTTTCTTCTGTGACAGGCCTGAAAGCATTTCTTCCTTATTCCTTATAATTTTTAGTTCAAGTTATTTGTGTTTATAGGCCAGAGGGGTACCTGGCCTTTTGCAGTCGCTACTCCACCAGGATCTGTGGTTTATTTTCCACTTATCCTCACTAAAGGATTGTTTCAGCCCTCCACCACACTTTCCCCTGAGCTCTCTGATTTTTTGCCTGCCTCAAAACACTTCCACATTGAAAAGCCCATCCATTCATGGGCCCAAATTATCTTTTTTATATCCCAAAATATAAATCCCAAAATGATCATTTTCATACTCTTTCTCTCTGAGTTCCTTGCCACAGGTGCTTTTGCTTCCACAAACTCCCGTAGCCACAACCCCAGTCTCATCCTTTGCTGTTTGATACATCTCCTAGAGCTAGAAGATGGAAATGTTGGCTGGTATTAGGACATCTCTGCTCTTTTACTGATTTCTGTGGTATCATTTATTCACAGATTTCGTCAAGTTGCTTCCTCTTTCTGCCTGAGTCTTATAAAGATGGTAAGGTTTTACGGAGCAGGCATACAATTTGTGAGTGCTGTGGCTGCTTCCCTGCCAGTAAACATCATGAAACCCTTTACATTAACTGATCTCTGCCCTAAAAGCCCATTCCCGCTGCCCTCGCTGGAGGGCTATTTAGGACTGCACATTTTGGGCAGCTGGAAGCTTTTTTCTGACGTCTGGCCTAACTGATGCATATCTCTTCGGTTTCCTGCTGCCTGTCTTAAGTTTCTGTATCTCTCCTGCCTCCATGGCAACATTTTCAGGCTGTCATGGAAGCATTGCTTTGCTCTCATTTTGCTCAGCTAACCATGACAGGCTCTTTGAATGTCTGGTTTTCTGTTCCCCTGGCCAGCGCTTTGCTGCGTTCACTGTGGTCAGAGGTCTCTTTCCTGTTGATGTGCTATGAACAGCACGCACACCACTCCAGGCAGATCTTGCCAGAGATTGTTATTAAAATGATCTATTGGGGAATAGCTTTTCTGGTATATAATTTGATTTTATTTACCTTTCTTGTAGCTAGTGACACTCCAGTGGCTGTCTAGGCTAGCCAGTGCACAGACAATAATGAGTTTTCCCAACAAAGCCTTTCCAAATTGCTGCAAAAATCCTGATTAATTCTTGGCATTTAGTAATTTTTTAATCAAACCTGGAACGTGTGCTTTCAGTAGTCAGCAGAAACGCAAAATCTTTCCAAGCTTTACCCATTTCACTTTCCTCCAAAACACTGAGGCACAATTCTGGCTTTTTAAAGTATGAGAGAATTGGGAGAAATGCCCCTTAGGTAAGTGAGCACTGCACCTGTAAGGGCATGGTAATGCCTGTAGGGCTTTGGGGGGATAGTCTCTTGTGGACTAGGCTGTCCCCACTGTGTAGACACCCTGTGAATATTTCTGCAGCTCAGTTCCCCTTCCCAAAAGAGTGATGTGCAGTACGTGTGAGAAGACTGCAAGATAATTTGATACTGTGATAATGTCAGCACACAGGGAAGTGGAGACTTACCCTAAAGCATTAATTAAATGTTTGGATGAAATGCTTGCAAAATACTTCACGACGCTTCTTTAGATGGAAATTGCTGTAGGAATGTACAGCATTGTTAGAAAATTATTTCAGGTGATTGTATCTGCATCCTGTAGCAGTTGAAGTTCTCACTACAGAAGCAGGGCTTGAATGACAGCCAAGGCAGTAAAATCAGGATTATAGATACAAATTGCTGCAGACACATACAGACAGAGACGACTGAGATTCTTTCAGGACAGAAGACTCTCAATACTTTTTTTCAGCATTATGCAAGCTATTCAATACCTTCTTTTTCTAGATAGATCTGATTTGGAGTATTCACTGCAGTCTAATTGGCATGAATGCCCTCAGTGCTCAAATTAATTTTGTCCTAGTAGGGTGAACGTTTATCTCGTACTTGTCCAGCCAATGCGGCATTACAGGTTAAAACTCAAGTAATTTCTGTTGCTGTTAAATAACAGACACTGCAGAAAGATAGATAAAATGGGCCCTTTTTTGATAATCCTGTTTTCCATGTAAATCCCAAGTAGGAATGAAATTGTCTTAGATGAGAGCAAATTGGGAAGAGCTCTCAGGCTGTCTGATCTCTCTTGTCTGCTTTGCAAAAAAGAATCAGATTAATGAACGTAATCAGATTAAGGCTGAAGAAGGGAACATATCTGGGGGGCATCAGAACTGCGCTGATACCAACAAACTATATGGAAAATCAACATTAAGGGCCTAACATTGCTCTGTAATTTAATTTAATGGCAGCAAATAATGGGTTTCAAAGAAGTCCTGAGTACTGGCAAGAGGAGCCTGGACTTCCAGAGGGCAGGAAGACTTGAGGGAGCTGGGAAGTGGCTCTAAGACCCTGAGTTTGGGCAAATGTTACTTGGGGTGATGGTGACTTGCAGAGTCCTTTGGCACACTGGCTCACAGCCAAGCAGCGTGGGCCCTTTTTGGGTACAGGATTTGGTGCAGCTAAATCTACCTAAAACCATCTCTGCTCTCAGTCTGCTGTGTTTTTACAGAAAAACAATGCTGAAAAAAAAGGACGTTATACCTAGAACAGGCAGAGGCAGAGATGACCAAGATTCAGAAATACAAGAATGAGAATGACAAAAAGGAGACATCTGAAAAATGAGGGGAAACATGGTAAAAACAGAGTTAGAAAGAGGGCATAGAAGGGAAAATGATTTATAGACCAATATTAGATCCTTAATGTTGATTTTTCCACTGCCTCCAGCAAACTGAGAGCAAGATGCACCATGCCAGTACAGCAATGTACTGCTGGGTCCTGAAGTGGCAGCACCCCACCTGCTTTTCTCTGTAGAAGAGACATTTTAAGCTGTCTAAGAGAAAGTAAGAAATAAATGGAAGTGTGAACATGAGGGAGAAAGGGAGAAGGTCAAGAACTTGAGGAGAAAGGGCCCTCATTATGGTTTCTCTTCAGATCCATTTTCTATTTCTTCAGTGCCAACTGTATTTTTCAACAAATAAAACAGAATTGGATGTTTAAATTCTGCTGGTTGTTGCAGACTTCCAGCCTGTGCTGGCATTGCTGGGTTTCTGCTTTCCAGCATAAAGTATATCTCTCTCTAAAAATGCCCAGGTTTTTTCTTGCTTCATTTATTACCTCGTTTGACTTTGAAGTTCTCAGAGACAGTTTTCTGGGGCAACAGTGGTCTGTTTGATGCAAGCTCTTCAAGACCAAAAAGGAAAGAGGAATGGAAGAAATAAGAAGTCTAAGACCTGAAATGGGTGCTGCCCAGTTGTCTAAATTTTTGTTAATGTCTGGCTGATTTGTCTAAGAATTGACAAGTTCTAATTGAGGTTTTGTCACTGCTTGGGATATTTATAAATTGTCCCCCCATGTGTCCTTTTTGGATCTATTAAGCTGTGAATGCATATTGTAGATGTGGCCTTTCAGCTGGGGCGTGTAAGGTCTCTACTCATCACTGCTTTCCTTGAATTTTTTTGGCATTCAATTGTCTTGGAAACATCTCTGGCTTTGTAAAATGTGGTTCACATCAGTTGTTGGGATCAAACACTGATGCACAAACAGATCCATAAGACAAGGTTGTTTTAATATTTGTTTTCATATACAGCAAAGCTAAAATTAAAGGGGCAGATGGTGGGGTGTCTGTATTCTTTCCTGTGTCTCACATAATCTGCTGACCAGAGGTTTAGCATATCTCAAAGCAGTATTTCCTTTTGGCAAGGGTGAGGCAATTAAATATGAACAAAAAACCCTGAGGGGAGCTAATGGGTCATCACCCCTGGTTGCCATGAAAGGATGGGAAGGTAATGATGTGAGCTATGGAAAGGTCTGCTGTCAGTGGTAGGTGGTACAGCTCATCTCGCCGAGTCTGCACACTCCCAGGGGTTTGAATTGCACAGGAGCAGGTGACTCCAGCTGGTTCCCAGGTGATGCAAGAGGTGCAAATCCAGGCAGATCCCTTGTCAGCCACTGAAAGGTTGTGTGCGTGCGTGTGAAATTTCTAGGCTTAATCTGCATTACAGTGTGTGTGTGCATGTGTGTAAGCTTTCTGCAGAGCTCTAGAGCATGTGTGTCATGTGGGGTGAGGCCAGAAAAGCAGATGTCCTGACCATGCCCCTCCTACTCGGGGATTAGAGATGCTCAGGGGACAGCAGAGAGAAGCTGGGACACACCTCCCTGACTCACTGCCAGAGACAGCAGCAGCTTCTGCAGGTTCAGTAGGCCTCTGCTCTTTGGTCAAATAAAACCCTGCAGCTCCATTTCCAGCAACCATCCCCTACTTTTGGTTAACCAGAGAGGAGGAGGATGGCCTATGCTGAGGAAGACAGGTAAGGTGCTGTGAAATAGAGGATGCACAGACATCCAAGCTGGATGGGGCTAACAAAATTACATCGCTTTTCCTCACCTTGTTTTCCTCTTCTTTCTACTGGGCACTCAATAAATGTCAGACGAAGGCTGCTCAGAAGTAAACATATTATTATTGGAGGGGAATCTGGCCATCTGCCTGTGCAGGTGCTGGTATTATGAAATATGGCAGCGAGTAGGTGACCTTGGGAGAGGTTATGGGCCAGAAGACGCAAATACCTCCTGTGGAGAGGCATAGACTGTGAATACGTATGGCCATGTGCCCCCAGATGTAATGCTTTAGCTGTTTATTGGGATATGTCTGCTTTTTTATATGGATTTGCTTTCAGCCTACCTAGAAGCACAATAAGGGTGGTTTTTTTTCATGCCATAAAAGATCTGTCACCGGTGACAGTCCTGTGTTTTGCAACAGATGCGTTTCTCCAGCGGATGACAGCAATCACAATAAAGGGGATTGTGTTTTCAGCTGATCCTGTGATTTAATCCAAAGCGATGCTACCGAGCACTATTATTAGGTGTGCATTGTTAGAGCAGCTAGAGGGGCCTTTGTGCTACATGTATTAATTCAAGCTGTCAAAAAGCTTGCACAGGCCTTGTGCTCTCATGCAGTTCCAGGCCGAACGCTCTGTTTGGTGACCCACGGGTCAAACTCCCCCCTTGCTGCTGCTGAGCAGGTATCTCCCTTGCATTCAGAAACCATCAGTGTTTGCCAGTCCCTTTGATGTCATCCGGAAGGTTTCTGAAAGCTCAATACTGCAAGCAGATTAATTTTGGCGTTGCTGTGCTCTCAGCACTGGGGACAGCTCTGATGTACCCACAGCCTTTGGGATGGACAGGGCTCTGCCAGGCCCCTGTGCATTTGCTGGAGCTCCTTTCAGGCAAGGAAACATATGCAGCACTGGAGATTTACTTCTTTGGTTAAGAAGTATTTTAATATCTTCGGTTTAAAAGGAAAAAAATTCACTGTAACTTGGCACGGCTCAGTCAGTCCTGATGTCTTCAGCAGACATTGAATGGGATCCATCCCGCATTCCTAAAATTTCTGAGGATATAGGAATAATATCCATTCTTTAATGTTATTTTGCAAGGGTTTATGCACCTTTAAAAAACAAATACTGAAACAAGAAGTATTATGGTCACGAGGAAGAGCAGATCCTGGTGACCTTGTTCTTTTCTCATGCCTGCCACAGGTATGTCAAAAGCTTGGGTATGACATATAAATTCTCTTGAATTTCTAAACAAGGATTACAGTTATTCAACAGAGAAACTGGGGGGAATTGTTCAGTAATGTATGTAAAGCACTTTTAAAGCTTTTGTCTGGGAGCAAGTGATAACGTAGTCAAGTGTAGTCTTCACTAATGTCACTTTCACAGCTCCTGCTTATTTCAGGAGCTCATGATACACTTAGAAAATTCAGTGTGTGATGGTAAATAAACTCTCTCATTTCCAAACTTTTCTTTTGAAAAGTACTTCAGCTGAGTATGACTTCATTTTAATCCATGTGTGTGGAAGTTATTTCTTCCCATTGGATTGCAGGTTTATGACATTTTCGGGTATTTTTGACGTCACAGTTTGTAACTAGGACTGTAAGTTTGTTGTATCATACACTGGATGTATCATACACTGGACTTACAGTCCTTAGACAGCTAAGAGATGAAAAGTTCACAGAAAACACCTGTGCAATAACTACTGAGCCTGTCAGTATAAAGAAAGAAAAATCATAGAATTGAGAACCTTTGTTTCAATATCTGGTGCTTTAGCTGGAGGAACCAGTTGTACACAGACAGTCAAATCCTCTTAGGCCTGAGACCTCCTGGAGTGAGGAGTTCCACTCTGAAAGCTTTTCTCTCTGTCCTCTAAGGCTGCAGAGAGCAGCATCACAGCATTACTAAGGTTTACACCTCTCAGAACAAGGGACTTGATAAAAAACAACCAAAATAAACATTCCTGGACAGACAGTGACTGCTTATCATCTTCTCCAGTCAATTTTACATCACCTGCAGCCTCACATTATCTGATTTTCTCACCTCTCAATAATCAGATCAACTTTTCATACAGAGAACCGCTGCCCCTGCCTGTGTTGGTTCACGCCAGGACCCAGTCCACTACCATGTTCAATCATTAATTCTACTCATCGATGGTAATGATTGAGTTGCTTCCAAGAACTGCTATTATTACCCCTGCTTTTGAGGACTGTTTCAAATCAACCTTCATATTGACTTTCAGAAAGTATCTGCATTGTCCTATTGGAAACAGGATTATAGGATTATTTTGCTATTGATTGTCTTTCAAAACTGTGATTAAGGCATCTGAATACTGGGCTAAGAGGTTAAAAGTTGAATTCTTCTCCCTTCCCATGAGACAGATACACAACAGGCACTGTAATGCCAACTTCTATCCCACCTTCAGGCAGTGGGGCTCCCTGCTGGATAAGACTTTTTTTAACCAAGGTATTTGCCAAGTCCCCCTCTTGAATCACTCAGCATTAGCTCTGGAGCCCACATTCCTGATTTTCACTTGTTTTGATGGAGACTGATGTCATTGGGCCTCTTGGCTATGTCTAGACTGCAGGTGTGATCCCATGCCCACTCTGTGGGAGAGAAGAGGCTGAGTAAGATCTCCATGTTTACCCTTCTGTACTGAAGGCACGAGGTATCGAGAAGGTGGGTGTCTGACATGTGGTACCAGCCTAGAAGGAAGCAGTGGGAGCTGATGGCATTCAACACTTAGAGAGACTGGCTTCTCCATCTCTGTAGATGATGCTTGACCCATGTCTCAGAAGTTTACCTACTGCAGATGACAGTGTCTACTCCTTCACCAGCACAGCATTCCAGCCATGTTGTTCAGGTGCCTTCAGAGCTCCACGCGCTTGGGTTTCCCCATCACAGGCTGGACAACCCTGTGCACACTCATACAGGTTGCAATTTCTCAGTCTAACTGTGCTTTTGCCTTTCTTCAGTCACTCAGGAAAGACCAGAGCCCATCAGAAGCAGGAGTGGTTATGCCTTGTGACATTTCTGTGATCTAGGTATCATTAGCCATTCTTCATCTACAGAATGAAACCGGTTGAGGGGATTCAAATGATTTCCCTGTAGTCAAGGGTAAAATACGTGAGATTAAAAGCGATACATCTTCAACAATAGCAGTGAAACTTCTATTATTATAGTCTGAATGAAATTGCTTTTTCTCTGCATTTTTCAGGACTTTTATCCTTTGAAGCTTGTTCTTTGAATGGGCTGATAGTCTCACTGACCTGTTCTCCTCCTGCAGAAATAGCTACGAGGTGTATAAGGAAACAGCAGATTGGTTGCGTGCCCGCACTGCCCAGCGGCCCAGGATCGCCATCATCTGCGGGTCTGGGCTGGGAGGTCTGGCTGATGTGCTGGATAACAAGACAGTCTTCCCATATGAGGACATCCCTCACTTCCCACGGAGCACAGGTGAGCACAACCCAGGGCATCAGCACCCCACCCACTGGCAGTCTGCAGCAGAGCCTTACACAGGCATCACTCAGGTGAACTCGAGTCTGCAAACCAGTCCCTCACTGGTGATATGTGTGTTCACAGTAAAAATCCATAAATATAGCACAGAAATATGTATTTATTTGATTGATTTCCAGCTCCTGCTTTTGCAGTGCTTGGCCCTGCTGTAAAGCAAAACCATCAGCTAACAGATCCCTCTAAAGTCAGAGTCCTTGAGACCTGTAACTGAAGTGACACTCTATTGATTTCCAGTGGCAGGGCACGTTGGCAGATTGGTGTTTGGGGAGCTGAACGGACAGCCCTGCGTGTGCATGCAGGGACGTTTCCACTCTTACGAAGGCTACTCTTTCAGCACGGTGAGTTCTCTTAAGGAAAACATTCACGTAGAGAGATGTGCTGTAAAAGCTGCAGAAGTGACTGCTTGCCTTGCTGTCTAGCTGCAGGATGTTAGCTCTTGCAATGAACTTGCATTGCTCTTGAAACGAGTCTTTCTTAGATTTCAGATTTGTCCCCAAAAAATAAAATTGGGAGTTCAAACTGAGAGGTGGTTGGCTTCTGCTGGATGCTGCACAGCCACACACTCACAGGGGGAAATAGTTTATCATATAAGGCAGATTCATTTACACTCTTTAACTTAGTTTAGTCATGATTTAAATCAACCACCAGAAAACTTTGATAAGAATAATCTATCTTAATCTTCTTTTGCATTTGTATCATTTATAGCTTTTTTTTTTTCCCTAGAAAAAACTTTCAGGCTACTGCAAGTTGCTATAACCTCCCAGCTAACATACTGGAATGTGTGGATATTTGCATTTATGTTACCTACCATGCACATATGTACATTTCTGTTAGGAAATACCAATAATATTTATTTATTGGCTCTTTTTAAATTTGGATAGCTTTGAGATTTTCCTTTTTTGCATTGAGGTTGTTTGCATTTGGATATAAACTAATTTTTGGCACCACTCAACTTCTTGTAGAAAAACAACTACTTTAAAATCACTTGATACAAAACTAGCTTTATCAAATTAAAATTAAAATGAACTCATTTTTTGAAGAAGTGGTGTCCATAGTTAGGAATTTTTTTGCTCGCGATTGCATTTGATTGATAGCAGGTGTCATCTGAATTCCTTCATGACTCCTCAAAATCAAACTTCTTAAATTATTTTTTCCAGCTCCCAATTGTTCCTTAACTTTGGATTACTCTCCAAGTCCATGTGCATAAGTAGTTACTTCAATCAGCACAGTGGTTTGATCTCTGCAAGACCTTGGCAGTGAGCAAAAACGATCTGCATGTTCTTTCTGTACCACCTTTATTTGACCTCAGTGCAACTGTAGGAAGTGTGGGCTTGGATTTTAATGGTATCCGTTGCAAGGTTATGTTTTAATTTGTTTAAAAAGTGTTAACATTCTGTTTAAATTAGAGAAACGTTTAAAACTGAAGAAGGCTGTTTTGTCTCCGTATGTAAGACTCTTCTTTGCATCCACAAATTGTGATATTACAAATGTAGTAGCAGTGGCTGTCTACTGATTGTGATATTGCACATATGCCTTTGGTTCTTGCAGGTCACATTTCCCATCAGGGTCTTCTTTCTCCTGGGGGTGGAGATCTTGATTGTCACAAATGCTGCTGGAGGACTGAATCCCCACTTCCAAGTGGGGGACATCATGTTCATAAGAGATCACATCAGCTTGTTTGGCTTGGGAGGGCAGAATCCCCTGCGCGGACCAAATGATGAGAGGTAAGAAGGCATCAGCTCCATGTTACCAATTAATCCTTTCTTCCTCCAGCCATGGGCTGGGACTGCCAGTTGTGCCTACTGACAGATATTTACTGAGAGGTAGAGTTTGGCTCCAGGTATCCACGAGGGAAGAGCTACAGCAATAGCTGTGTGTGCTGTGCCACCTGCCCTGCCTTCCCTTGGCTGTTGCTTACTCTTACAGGCCTACAAGGAGTGTACACACAAACCCCCAGAAGGTTTTGTTTTGTACCAGTAGGCTTCTGATCCTCCTCCTGACATGACCACCTGTACCATCTGCTAAAGACACCCACTGCTCCTCTTCTTGTCAGCCCCTCTCTCTGCCGGTTCCTCTTAATTGAGCAATCACTGAACTGTGCTGTCTCCAGCCTGGGTTTATCAACAGCCATTTCTGGTGTGATGGAATGGCTACAGCAGAGGCCAGGCTGTAAGTGGAAGGCAGAGCAAAGATGAAACTTCTAAATTTCCTGATCACCACTGTTGTATCCACATCATGAAACTGGGGTGCCTTTGTATTCACTGAAGGCACTGCTCTGAAGAGGTGCTTGTCTTGGCAGCTTCTTCAGAGACCTTGAGATCTACAAGAGTGACCTGCTGCTGGCTGAGCTGGGAAGTCAGGTTTCCTGTACTGGCTGTGTAGCAGAATCTTTACCTCATGGACAGTGCAGAGAGGGGCTTCTAACAAATCCTCAGCCCTGAACTGCAGTTGCCACCAGATTTAGATTTGCTTTGAGCAGGATGCTGGACTAGATGACCTCGAGGTCCCTTCCAAAATGAATTTATGATCCTAAAATCCTTCCAAGACACCATCAGACTGGTAAGGTGGAAGGCAACCAGCATGGACAAGGTCATAGCATTGAAAGAGGAAATGCCAGATGAACCAGTGTTCACACACAAAAAAGCCTTTGGCTCTCAAATGGGGCTAAAAAGAATTAGGACACGTCCACTGGAGATGCAGGCTGAGCAAAGGGAAGCACATCAAATGTAAGGAAAGTCAGCATGGAAGCAGTAAAGATCCAGTGCTGTCACAAGCCTTATGGCAGGAAAGAAAGGGGCTGGATTGTGATAAGGAGAAAACAGTAGTAAGAATTATTTCCTAAACAAGCTGGCAGGAAAGAAACCAGGTGAAAGCCAGATGTGTGAAGCCAGGAGGACAGGCAAGGGAGGTGGGGGAGAAGGTGGTAGTTGCTGAGTGAAGAATGAGTCCAGATAATAGATGGTTAAATCCGTTGTTGATTTGGTACCTTCATCTTGAAATATGGACATGTTTGTAGGGCAGGCATCTGGGTTGTCCTCGGATCACTCAGAGAAAGTTCTGCTGAGAGTAACGTGGCCTGCCTGGTTTTCAGTTAGTTAGTTCCTTCCTGATGTAACAGCAGACCTGGCTCTTGCTTCTGAAGGAATCTGAAAGGTGGTGGCAGCTGCCTCAGGAGAAATAATCACTGTGCTGCGATTCCATGGCAAGAGGACAGAACCCATCTGAAGTGGAACATCTTTACATTTTTATAGGTATTGCCGTGGGTTGGAGGAAAGAGTGATCAAAAGCAGAGAAGCCACATGGAGTGTTTAAAGCTCTCTGGACTTGCATAACTGCTCTGGAGCAGGAGGAGAAACTCCAATCAAACAACTGCATCTAGACAATGTTCAAAGGCAGCATAGCTGCCTCATTGCCTCCCAAAAGCAGCTTCTTGGTGAAGACTGCAGTGCTCTGGGAGGTGACTTTTGTACTGCTGACCAAGGCATCAAAATGGGCAAAAGGTCTTTATGAATCAAGTTTCAAAGTATTGCAGAGATTTAGCTGAGAAAACTCCTAAAATCCTGTCCAGCTGAGCTACCACGAAGGATTTATCTAAGCACAACAGAGCAAAACTAGAGGCAATGAAGTGATGTGGAAATAATATTTTTTTAATAAATTAGAGATTGGGCTTCTGCATTGCTGGCCATCCTTCAGAAAAGGGAAGCAATTTTCATGGTGATGAATACTTATTACCTTAGACCAGAAGGGAAAGTTTGTTTTTATTTATATAATATTTAGTGTTTATAAAAACAAAATAAGCCACCTACTGCCCTAAGCATTCAGCTGGAAGAACATGTAAACAAGCAGAAGCTTTAATAGCAAAAATGAGGGACCTGCTCCACTCCTACTGAACCACGCTGGTGAACATGGCTGGGAGTTTATTTCCCAGGTTTCCTCAGTGGCAGCATAACACTCTTTGCCATCTACCTCTGCTCTCCTTAAATCAAGAGCAGGATTCACTCTGTCGGGAGCAGGACTGAGCTGTTATTTTGAGACCTAAAGCAAGAGACCCAGTCTTGAAGCAGAAGATGAAAGCTACATAAAATATGGCCCTGGAACTCCTAGATGTTAAGTAGCTGCCTGCTGTGATGGGCCTTAAATGTAGGGACTGATGCTCCATCAGGCCCTGCTCAAACCCCTGCCCAGGGACAGCCTGTGGGACTCTGTGCCTCAGGGAGCCCAAAGAGCAGCAACTGTCTGGTGGGGAATGTTTAAAATTCATCATGGGCAGTTACTGGGGAGAGAGAGAACTGGCCATCAGCACTCCCTAGAGACAGGAGCCCTTGAAAGACCATTCCAGAAGGGTTCCTGCAGTAGGGAAGCAGTGCAAGACCTTCCAACAGCCATAACCTCTGTGTGCTGACAGTCTTGGCGATTAGATCTAGCAGGAATGTCATGCCCAGGGAGATGGTAGGTGCCCCATTCCTGGAAACATTCGAGGTCAGGTGGGACAGGACTCTGAGCAACCTGATCTATCTGAAGATGTCCCTAGCTCATTGCATGGGTNAGTGGAACATCTTTACATTTTTATAGGTATTGCCGTGGGTTGGAGGAAAGAGTGATCAAAAGCAGAGAAGCCACATGGAGTGTTTAAAGCTCTCTGGACTTGCATAACTGCTCTGGAGCAGGAGGAGAAACTCCAATCAAACAACTGCATCTAGACAATGTTCAAAGGCAGCATAGCTGCCTCATTGCCTCCCAAAAGCAGCTTCTTGGTGAAGACTGCAGTGCTCTGGGAGGTGACTTTTGTACTGCTGACCAAGGCATCAAAATGGGCAAAAGGTCTTTATGAATCAAGTTTCAAAGTATTGCAGAGATTTAGCTGAGAAAACTCCTAAAATCCTGTCCAGCTGAGCTACCAGGAAGGATTTATCTAAGCACAACAGAGCAAAACTAGAGGCAATGAAGTGATGTGGAAATAATATTTTTTTAATAAATTAGAGATTGGGCTTCTGCATTGCTGGCCATCCTTCAGAAAAGGGAAGCAATTTTCATGGTGATGAATACTTATTACCTTAGACCAGAAGGGAAAGTTTGTTTTTATTTATATAATATTTAGTGTTTATAAAAACAAAATAAGCCACCTACTGCCCTAAGCATTCAGCTGGAAGAACATGTAAACAAGCAGAAGCTTTAATAGCATAAATGAGGGACCTGCTCCACTCCTACTGAACCACGCTGGTGAACATGGCTGGGAGTTTATTTCCCAGGTTTCCTCAGTGGCAGCATAACACTCTTTGCCATCTACCTCTGCTCTCCTTAAATCAAGAGCAGGATTCACTCTGTCGGGAGCAGGACTGAGCTGTTATTTTGAGACCTAAAGCAAGAGACCCAGTCTTGAAGCAGAAGATGAAAGCTACATAAAATATGGCCCTGGAACTCCTAGATGTTAAGTAGCTGCCTGCTGTGATGGGCCTTAAATGTAGGGACTGATGCTCCATCAGGCCTGGCTCAAACCCCTGCCCAGGGACAGCCTGTGGGACTCTGTGCCTCAGGGAGCCCAAAGAGCAGCAACTGTCTGGTGGGGAATGTTTAAAATTCATCATGGGCAGTTACTGGGGAGAGAGAGAACTGGCCATCAGCACTCCCTAGAGACAGGAGCCCTTGAAAGACCATTCCAGAAGGGTTCCTGCAGTAGGGAAGCAGTGCAAGACCTTCCAACAGCCATAACCTCTGTGTGCTGACAGTCTTGGCGATTAGATCTAGCAGGAATGTCATGCCCAGGGAGATGGTAGGTGCCCCATTCCTGGAAACATTCGAGGTCAGGTGGGACAGGACTCTGAGCAACCTGATCTATCTGAAGATGTCCCTAGCTCATTGCATGGGTTTTGATGAGATGGCCTTTGAAGGTCCCTTCCAACACAAACTATTCTATGATTGATGGCAGAGTTATCTGATGATAAGGGCAGAATGAGAGAGATTGCATCTGTGGCAGGTCTGCCCTTAACATTTCCCTTTTCTCCAAAGGACGAGCATCCCTGGACTCTGACAGAGGGGGCAGTACCAGTATCACACGGCTGTGTCCTTTACTGCCTTTCAGGTTTGGAGTGAGGTTTCCCTGCATGTCAGATGCTTATGAACAAGATCTGCTCGGCCTGGCAATGGAGAGTGCACAGGAGCTGGGGTTCCTGAGCTTCACCAGGGAAGGAGTGTACTGCCTGCTGGCCGGGCCCTGCTACGAGACCATCGCCGAGTGCCGCCTGCTGCAGGCGCTGGGAGCTGATGCTGTGGGTGAGCTGCCAGGCTGGGCTGCCAGGCTTCTTTGGGCACGTGGATTGGACAGTTAATTCTGCTCAAGGCTGACTTGCTTCAGTCTTTGACTCTCTAAGTCTCCTGGGGCTGGAGAAATGAGCTCTGTGTATTTCTGCTTCATTCTGCAATGGCTTAGTGCAGCTCCTGGGATGGATTTGCACAAAGCCCCTGTGCTTACAGCTGCACAGGACAGGGATCTCAGCACAACTCTGTGTTTATTTCCCAAACACAAAGTCTCTCATGCTCAGATGGCTCCACTTCATCAGGACTGAGTGGAGCCCAATAAAAATGAAGTATTTTTCTAGTATTTTTCGTCTAATTCTGACACTGTAAAGATTTCCACTAAAGATTTGACACTGTAAAGATTTCCACATTTCCGCTTTTTCTCTACAAACCAGCCCTCCTTATGAGTCTTGTTTAGGGATGGTAATCGTGGATACCTTCCCAACTGTGTACAAGAAAAGTAAGTGCCATGATCCCTGTGATTCCTCCAGCTATGATTCCTCCCATGACCCCTGGCTCATGGAAGTCTGTTCATTAATACCTGCAGTTTCGTTGTGTGTGAGGAAAGGAGCTCAACTCCCCTCAAAGCCATTTTTATTTGCAATAGCTTTTTTAGCCTAGGAAGAGAAGAGCCAAATGACACAGCACATCACTACTTCCTTAGCAAGTCTGCAAGCAGTCTGACACATCTTGAGGAGGGAGCTGTGGCACAAGGATCAAATGCAGGAGGTTTATTGTGCTCAGCAGAGTTGTAACTGTAGTGCTGCAGCTATTTGAGCCTTGTACATATCACAGCCTTTAACTGTTACAGAGTTCAGACACAGAGCTGGGGGAATGAGACAAGGGCATGTGCTTGGAGGTAGGATCGTGGTTTGCAGCCTTGGAGAGATATTGTTTTGGTGTAAATCCTGACTCATTCTGGTCCTTTCCTCTCCCACTGTAGGCATGAGCACTGTCCCAGAGGTAATTGTAGCCAGACATTGCGGCCTCCGAGTCCTTGGGATGTCCCTCATCACCAACAAAGTGGTGATGAGCTACAACAGCCAAGAGAAAGCCAACCACGAGGAAGTGCTGCGCATCTCGGTGGTCCGGGCTGAAGCCCTGCAGAAACTGGTCACGCACCTCCTTGGGAAGCTGGGGGAAAGCACAAACTCTCCATGACCTCCAGCCATTTATCCCTCATATCATAACGTGTGTGAACACTACCAAGTGTTGGGGGAGAGCTGTTGGTGGGACTGTCCCCTTCTCTCCCGATTTTAAATAGACCTTTTGATCTTTGTGCTTTATCTGATCAGGTGCAGAGGTTTGCTTTGAATTTTGCCAGAATGATCCCCTTGTTAGTAGCCAGTGACCAAAACAGCTGACTGGTACTTAAACACTCTGGCACATTCCCAAACCCCAATGTTAGCAGAGCCCCCAGGTGCTGTGACCTCCAGCTGTATCTCTTGGGGCACTGCCCTGCCCCAAGTCTCTGCTCCCCCATTGCACATGAGCCAGGTCACGAGTTGATTGTGGGGCTTGGTGCCTGCTGGGCCTGCTTTGCAGGGCCTGGTCCGAAGCCAGTGGAAGCCCACAAAAAGACTGAGTTTTGGATACATGAAACAGGCCAGGCTAAAGATGAGATCTGCCTGGAACAAGCAGTGGTGCAGAGCAGGTGAATTGCAATTGATTTTACAGCTTGGAAAACCACTGCATTCCCCTGGGGTTGTGTGACTTTCCAGTCCCATAAGGTCTCCCAGAAAGCCCTTTCTTTGCTCATCCTTGGCTCCTCATGACCAGCTGCAGAACTCAGTAGCTGTTTGCTACAATGCAGCACATCCCCAGCACCTCTCACACCTCTCCATTCTGTTTCATTGCCCAATTTAGCAGGGCATGAAAATTCAGCTCAGTACAAGGCATGACTTATCTGCACACCATGTAAACATTGCCAAGCTGGAAACAGAATCCAGGTCTATCTCTGCCTGGTTTTGATCATTTTCTGGATATCTTGGAGATCAGTGGCTTCAGCACTGCAGACTGGTTTCCTGTTGGTGCCCAAAGACAGAGACATCAGTTTGATCCCATGTTTCACATGAGCTTTCCTGTCTCTGCAGCAGATGTCGGAGCCACCAATGGTTTGTGGATTTTAGCAATGTGAAATTACAGTGGAAATATTTTGAAACAGGTATGATATTTTTCTGGGACTTTCTTGGTCCTCTTATATAAAGAAATTGAACCAAGCAGTGAGTAAAGGACAAACAGGAGAGGTTCTCCCTTACCAATGTGTGCTGACGGTCTGTCAAGGAAGGGGGAATATTCACCAGAACGGTGCATTATTCATTGTTCCTCAAAGGTCATGCTGAGCTGTGGATGCAGCTGGATGTGAAACAGTGACTATAATTATTAGATAACCTTTTTCCCTTCATTTATCTTGTAGTTCTCTATAAAGCCCATCACTGTCACAGCTAAATGTTTTTAGTTGACTCAGTGGTCTGAACTGAAGACACCAAACAGGTCATGGAGAGCTCCCAACCTGCCTTCCTAAATTTAGCTGACCAGTTGTTTACCACTGATGCTCGCCCTCTGTCACAGCCTTCAGCCTTCCATGACATTTCTCCCATTTTTTTCCAGATGGGTATTTGCTTGAAGCCTTTCATGCTGCAATTAACTGGTGTCAACTGCAGTATCCATGGTGCAGATGTTGCCACCAGGAGGAACAGTTGTGCTGTGAATGTTTTCCATTAAATGGTAGCACTTCAGCTGTAGGGGAGATCTTGGGGTGGTCCCCTTGTCTCCTCCTGGGCAATGTTACCTCTGGTCAGCCCTGAGAAATATCTGCTCAGCCTGGTCTGGAGGACTCGTGGAGGGGAATGATTCATTGCTTGTGCTTTTGTGGCAAAGTCACTTGTTCAGCAGCTCCTGGCACTTGGAGGAGCCCTCAGAGACAGCAGCTCTTCCCATTTGGTGGGTCTAACTGTCAGGAGAGTCTCTGGGACCAGCTCTGGTGGTAATCTGCAAAGGGAAAGAGGCTCCAGCTCCATCTTCCACAATGCTGTTCCCTTTCCAGATCAAGCAGGAGTGAAGTGCTCGTCAAGGGGGGCAGCACAAGCAGGGAAACATGAAAAGTGGCAGATGTGCAGAGCAAGAAGGAACCACTTCTACCTGCTCCCTTTTCAGACTTGTCCCAGTATGGGCTTGTTACAGGCCAGGGAGAGAGCAGATAATTTCCCCTGCCTAGAAAATGGTGCTTCACATTCATCTAATTAATACTTGGTAAATACAAAGTCTCTCAAGTGGGAGTGGAAGGCAGCTGTGCAGCTCGCTGTAGCTAGCAGCAGCTAGAGTAGCTAAGGCTGGGATTTCAGCAGACTCCATTAATTAATCAGAGTCAGGCTGGGCTGGGATGTGAAGGGAAGCATCCAAAAAAACCTGCTGTTGTGCTGGTACTTCTCAGGCGGGGTTTGAGATGATGAGGAGCTTGGCAGCAGCACCTGCTTTCAGCAGGCCAGGTCTGCTCCTCTCTCCAGCTGCACCGGAGGCAGATACCCTGCTCTTATGTCTGAATACAGCTGAAATGCAACTTCAAACTGAATCTGAAAATCACCATGCAGCTAAATCTTTAGCAAATTGTGTCTGTTTTTAAAAAAAAAGAATAATTCTAAATTGCTTCTGAGCCCTTAAACAGTTTGGGGTTCTTCTTTCAGCTGCCCAGAGTTGGCTTGGATGGCCCAAACTCTGCATGAACATCCCAATTTTTGTCCCTGTCAGTGATAAGAGGAAGATGCTCTGGGCACTTTGGAAAGGATCTTATTCATTTGCAGGCAAGAGGGGAAATACAAAAATTAACAGAGTAAGCTCATCTGGCTTTGGAGATACTTTTAATGCAATTTTGGGGTTTTTTTACTGCTGATGAATTTCAAAAGTCTGAAATACAGTGATGCAAGATGGGTAAGGTGTGGGGAAGGAACTGTGAGGGAATAAAACCTGCTGTGATCCTGAAAACTGTGCTTTTGTTTGCTGTGCCAATGCCATTGGTTAGAAAGGAAGGAGGTGCTTAACTGCTCCCCCTACATCCAACCCCCAGGCTGGAGGACAACCCATGGAAACCTCACAGCACCACATCCCTGGGGGACCAGAACTCAAAGCTCAGGATAAGCAGGACCAACATTTGACCAGCACTTGGCATAGGTATTTCTTACTGATCCCACTAGGCTGACAAATTTACGGAAAAAATACCAAGGACCAAAGTACCTCAACTAACTTCTGAGCAGCTGGAAGGTGCAACGGGCTGTGGTGATGCCAGTGCAGCAAATCATCTGTGCTGGAGGCAGGACACAGTTTCCTTGATGCTCTGCCTTTTGTTTAATGCTTTTGGTGATTTCTGGCAGTATCTATGGCTGAAATGACAACCTCAGCTTTCTTCATTCCTGTACTCTGTGCCACTTACCTGCTTCTGAAGTCCAGGGCATTGTGGTCATAGGGATACGCTTAAAGATGCATGGAAAGCTAAAACACCTGGCAAGTGGTAAGAGAGCCCCAGATCACGGGATGATCCTGGCTTTCTCAGGGCTGTGGTTGGCAGTGAGCCCAGGTGCTGCCTGGTTAGAGAAAGCCACCAGAAAGGGCTATCCCATGTGGCTGCACCCCTGGCAAAGGGACACATGGAACACCTGTGTCAGTGCAGGGCAGAGCTGGCACAGCTCCCCCTTTACTCACTCACAGCCATGGACCCTGAGCCAGTCTGCCCCATCCTCTGTGCCAGCCTTTTCTTTTTCCTTGCTCATCAGTCCAGAGAAAACTCTCCAGATCACAGGGTCCTGCTGTTTCCAGTCCCCTGGAGAAGACAGAGGTATTATATTGATGCCTTCATGTGGGATTAATATAAAAGTGTGAAGCCAAGAGGAGAAACCTCTGCCACAGCCCTTGGCTGGACCATATCAGGAGTGTTTAAGTAGAGATCTCTGCTGTTATCTGAGAAACAACCCTGTGACCCAAAAAATCTGATGGTGTGATTCATCCTGTTTCCTTTGCAAGCCTCGGTTTCCCACATTTTTTTAAAATGAGGTTTGCCTTTTGCATTCTTTCCTATATAAAAGTAAATCAGAAAGCTTTTAAAAACCTGTGCTATCTGTCTCAGCTCAGCAGCGAGCATGTGCCTTGCCTTCAAGTTATCAAAATTCCCTTAGATATTTCTCTTTATTGAAAACCTGCAGTTGAATTAAGGGGATTCTGCTATAGTGGTGTGTTTGGTTTTTTTTCCAAAAGCTTTAGGTCTTCACTGCAAGGATTTCATTTGCAGGAAGGAACTAAACTCTCCCCTGCTGTGCTGAATGTGCGGAGCCGGGGGGAGCGATGTGGGTCACAGGCTGATCTCAGTGTGTTGCTGAATTAAGTCCTGGCTCTGTAAGCAGCATGATGGTCTGTTATTTCCAGAATCTGATGGCATGTTCAGATTAAATCATAGACTGTCCTGAGTTGGACCCACAAGGATCATCTAGTCCAACTCCTGGCCCTGCACAGGACATCCCAAGAATCACATCACATGCCTGAGGGTGTTGTTCAAATGCTTCCTAAACTCTGTCAGGGTTGGTGCTGTGACTACTTCTCTGGGGAGCCTGTTCCAGTGCCCAACCACCCTCTGGGTGAAGAACCTTTTCCTGACACCCAGCCTAGGTGGTGGGACAGGGCTGAAGGCTGGAGGGAACCATCCAGCCCTTTCTCCCGCAGAAGGGACATCCCTGGTGCCTGGACACCCACGTGGGAGATGGCTTCAAACAGCAGCACAACCACCAGTTGCTTTCCTTTCCTGAAGCTTCACAGCCCTCTCTAAAAGTCTTTTTCAATCTTAGCAAATCCCTTCCTGCAGCAACGAGCCCCTCTTGCCCTGCCAGCTGCTTCAGAGTGGCAGCTTGGGGAAGCATTTCCCCAGAGAAGGGAGGGGGTGCACCTGGAGCCCAAATATTGCTCCCAGGCCCAGCTTGGAGCAACCTTGGCTCTTTGTTAGCAGAGATGGGTGTCATGAAGCAGCATGAATGTGATGGGCTGGTGACCCAGAGCCATCTCTGCACTGGGCTGGAGCTCTGCTCCCTGTGGAGCAGATGATGGACCAGTGTTGGTCCCTGTGCCCATTCTCTCCCCTCCCCGGGCACAACTGGGGTCACATCCCTAAACCCCTGCAGAAGCAGTGAATGTCCCCTCTCAGCCCCCAGGAAAAATCTGCTCTGGAGGGAGGGGGACAGTAAAGCAATGGACTCTGCTGGGGAAAATTGTGCTGCAATAATGGAAAAAAGAAGCTTTTTGGGACTAATTTCTGTGCCAAAACCACAGAAAATGTGAATGGAATACACAGGACACCCTTCGGTGTGTCCCACGTGTGCCTGAAGGCTGCGTTGTGCAGCAGGGAGGAGGAGAAGGCCATCGCACTGCTCAGTGTCCCAGTGTGGCTCTCCTCATGGGATGCTGGCACAGCATCTCTTTCCCGTGCCTGAGGTCCTGTGTCCTGCCCTGCCTCAGCTTCCCACAGCGTTAGAGCCAGGCGTGGCTCCATCTCCACTGCACTGAGCTCCTCCAGGCCCCTGCCATTCGGAGGGAGCACCTCACCCCCACCCCGTTCTCCCAGCCAAAAGACAAAAATAAGAGGCACCAGCATCTGGCAGGATGGGCAGTGCCTCGGATAACTCCCAGCGGCTGCCTGCTGCCAACTGGGTCCCTGCTCTGTGCACATCTGAACTTCCCTGATGCCTTCTCATCTTTAATTAAGCACTTCCATCGGCTCAGCCTTCTTGCTGGATCTGATTTTTTTTTTCCCTGTAGCCATGGCAACGCTTCCCCTGGGCAGGCTGTGCTGGAGCCAGTGACAAACCCCATGTGTGGCTGTTTTGTTTGGGCCTGGAAACTTCCCTGCCATTTGAGAAAACTTGGGAAAAGAAAATCCCGCAATGAGCTGGTGAGCAGCAAGAGGAGCCAGGGTGAGAAATGTTTTTTGGGCTCAGCATCCCTTCCATCCCCTAAGGAGCCCTGCTCCAGCAGGGATGGCAGAGCTTTGATCTGAGCATTCCTTGGTTTTTCCTCCAAAAGATGGCTGCAGTGTCCAACTTTTGTGTCCTTGCTCCAGCCATAGGTGCGAGTGACAGCCCTGCTGTGGCCATTGCATGGTCCCTTGGTGGTGGTGACATAGGAACTGCCATCGCCCTGCTCTTCCTGCCAGGACCAACAAATCGTGAGCCAAGAAGCTGCCATGAGGCAGGGGGACAGTGACACAGATGTGGTGACATGGGGCATGGACATGGGGTAGGGCTCGGTGGCACAGGAAGGGATGCAGGGAAGGAACGGAGTGACAGGCAGGAGGAGTTAGCAGAGCAGAGTAACAGGGCAGGGCTAGGTGTCAGGAAAGGGGTAGGTGACATTAAGCAGGGTGGGTGATGTGGGACAGGGGTAAGTGGCACAGGGCAGGAATAGGTGACAAGGGACACGGGTAGGTGACAAAGTAGGGACAAGTGTCAGGGTGCAGGCTGCCGACCCCAGTGCCTAGTGTTGCTCCCAGTGTCCCAGTATTCTGGTGTCCTGGTATACCGACGTCCTGGTATTCCGGTGTCCTAATGTCCTGGTATGCTGATGTCCCGGTGTCCCAGTATCTCGGTACCCTGGGGTCCCAAGGTTCTTGTATGCCGATGTTCTGGTGTCCCGATATCTCGGTATCCTGATGTCCCGATGTCCCAATGTCCCGGTATCCCGCTGTCCTGGTATCCCTCTGTCCCGCTGTCCCGATATCCCGCTGTCTCTCTGTCCCGCTGTCCCGGTATCCCGGTGTCCCTCTGTCCCGCTGTCCCGGTATCCATCTGTCCCGCTGTCCCGGTATCCCGGTATCCCGCTGTCCCTATGTCCCGCTGT